>ONZH01029584.1:0-76689 GCA_900303285.1 Rhinella marina | reverse complement strand
CTGGCAGTCTACAATCGCTCTGCGCTGCTGGTAAACTCTGGATAACATGTTTAATATCGAATTCCATCTTGTTAGCAAGTCGCACAACAGTCGGTGAGCTGGCAGTTGTAGGCGCTGCTGCGCTGCCCTGAGAGTGGCAGCATCTGTGGTTGACTTGCGGAAATGCGCACAGATGCGGCGCACCTTGGTGAGCAAATCTGACATATTCAGGTATGTCTTGAGGAACCGCTGAACTATGAGATTTAACATGTGGGCCAGGCATGTTGGAGGAAGAGGCATAGTACATCTGAGAAACCGTGACCGAGGTAGGCCCCGCAATCCTCGGTGTGGGCAGTACATGAGCGGCCCCAGGGTCAGACTCGGTCCCCGCCTCCACCAAGTTAACCCAAAGTGCCATCAGGGAGATATAGTGTCCCTGCCCGGCAGCACTTGTCCACGTCTCCGTGGTTAGGTGGACCTTATCAGTAACCGCGTTGGTCAGGGCACGGATGATGTTCTCTGACACGTGCTGGTGTAGGGCTGGGACGGCACATCGGGAAAAATATTGGCGGCTGGGGACCAAGTACCGAGGGACAGCCACCGCCATCAGGTTGCAGAAAGCCTCAGTCTCTTCCAGTCTATAGGGCAGCTTCTCCAGGCTCAACAATTTGGAGATGTGGACGTTTAGGGCTTGTGCATGTGGGAGGGTGGAATTGTATTTGCGCTTGCACTCAAATGTCTGCTGCAAAGACAGCTGAACGCTGCGCTGGGACACATTGGTGGAGGTTGTGGAGGATCGTGGAGGTGAAGGGGTGGTTGTAGGGCGGGAAGCGCTCGTGCCGGGGTCCTAGGCGGGGGGTTGACTCGCCGAGCCAGCATGTGACACAGGGGAAGGGGCAGTGGTGTGACCCGCAGGAGGTGAACAGCCATGGTTCCACTGAGTCGGGTGTTTAGCACTCATATGTCTGCGCATGCTGGTAGTGGTTAGGCTGGTTGTGGTGGCTCCCCTGCTGATCCTGGTGTGGCACAGGTTGCACACCACAGTCCGTCGGTCATCCTCACTTTCTTTAAAAAACCTCCAGACTTGCGAACATCTAGGCCTCGGCTCGTGAGCTTGACTCCGTGAAACAGTTTCTGATCTACCTGCTCTGGCCCTGCTTCTCCCTCTGGCCACCCCACTGCCTCTTCCAACCTGTTCTGGTGCTGCACTTGCCTCCCCCTCAGAAGCACTGTCTTGAGTTGGATTACTAACCCAGCTCGGGTCAGTCACCTCATCATCCACCAGCTCTTCCTCTGATTCCTCACTCTGCGCCCCCCTCGGACTTACTGCCCTGACAACAACGTCACTGTCTGACAACCGTGTCTCATCATCATCATCATCCGACACCTCTTGACGCACTACTTGCACTAAGTCCACACTCTCATCACCCACAGACTGTGAAAGTTCTAAATTTTGGGCATCGGGACAGAGCAACTGCTCAGGTTGCTCTTGAGCAGTGGTTTGTGTCTCTGGGTAGGGTCCTGAAAAGAGTTCCTGTGAGTATGCTGGATATGAATCCATATTTTCCGTGGGGGGGGCAGGCTGGGGGGAAGGAGGTTGAGCTGGAGGAGCCAGAGGTCAACTCCCTTGGCTAACGTGGGTGGACTGCGTGGAAGACTGGGTGATGGATAAATTACTGGACGCATTGTTCGCTATCCACGTCATCACCTGTTCGCACTGTTGCGGTTTCAATAGTGGTGTACCACGTGACCCAGTAAGTTGCGAGATGAATCTAGGGAGCAAAACTCTGTGGCATTCCATTGCTCCCTCATCAGCATGTACCGTGTCACCCTGCCCAGGACCACGGCCTCTGCCCCCTACACTACTTAAACGCCCACGCCCTCGTCCTCGACCCTTAGCCCTTGGGTTCAACATTTTGTATATTCACCAAACTGTCGAATTAATATCTGAAGCCAAAACCGTACTCAGTAGACAGTAGAATTACTATGTGAGGCAACAAAATGTAGTCTTTAGACTCCAGCTATTGCATCGCAAACCACTCAATTTTTCACTGGACTGTAGTTTATATAACTGAGAATAAAAACTTATTCTCTAGACTGCGGCTAGTGTATCGCACACCTCACAATTGTTCACTGGACTGTAGTTTAAATAACTGAGAATAAAAACGTATTCTCTAGACTGTGGCTAGTGTACCGCACACCTCACAATTGTTCACTGGACTGTAGTTTATATAACTGAGAATAAAAACGTATTCTCTAGACTGCGGCTAGTGTATCGCACACCTCACAATTGTTCACTGGACTGTAGTTTATATAACTGAGAATAAAAACGTATTCTCTAGACTGCGGCTAGTGTATCGCACACCTCACAATTGTTCACTGGACTGTAGTTTATGTAATTGAGTGAAAAAAATTATTCTCTAGACTGCGGCTAGTGTATCGCACACCTCACAATTGTTCACTGGACTGTAGTTTATGTAATTGAGTGAAAAAAATTATTTTCTAGACTGCAGCTAGTGTATCGCACACCTCACAATTGTTCACTGGACTGTAGTTTAAATAACTGAGAATAAAAACGTATTCTCTAGACTGCGGCTAGTGTATCACACACCTCATAATTGTTCACTGGACTGTAGTTTATGTAATTGAGTGAAAAAAATTATTCTCTAGACTGCGGCTAGTGTACCGCACACCTCACAATTGTTCACTGGACTGTAGTTTAAATAACTGAGAATAAAAACGTATTCTCTAGACTGTGACTAGTGTACCGCACACCTCACAATTGTTCACTGGACTGTAGTTTATATAACTGAGAATAAAAACATATTCTCTAGACTGCGGCTAGTGTATCGCACACCTCACAATTGTTCACTGGACTGTAGTTTATGTAATTGAGTGAAAAAATTTATTCTCTAGTCTGCGGCTAGTGTACCGCACACCTCACAATTGTTCACTGGACTGTAGTTTATGTAATTGAGTGAAAAAAATTATTTTCTAGACTGCAGCTAGTGTATCGCACACCTCACAATTGTTCACTGGACTGTAGTTTATGTAATTGAGTGAAAAAAATTATTTTCTAGACTGCAGCTAGTGTATCGCACACCTCACAATTGTTCACTGGACTGTAGTTTAAATAACTGAGAATAAAAACTTATTTTCTAGACTGCGGCTAGTGTATCGCACACCTCATAATTCTTCACTGGACTGTAGTTTATGTAATTGAGTGAAAAAAATTATTCTCTAGACTGCGGCTAGTGTACGGCACACCTCACAATTGTTCACTGGACTGTAGTTTATGTAATTGAGTGAAAAAAATTATTCTCTAGACTGCAGCTAGTGTATCACACACCTCACAATTGTTCACTGGACTGTAGTTTAAATAATTGAGAATAAAACCGTATTCTCTAGACTGCGGCTAGTGTATCGCACACCTCATAATTGTTCACTGGACTGTAGTTTATGTAATTGAGTGAAAAAAAATATTCTCTAGACTGCAGCTAGTGTATCACACACCTCACAATTGTTCACTGGACTGCAGTTTATGTAATTGAGTGAAAAAATGTATTCTCTAGACTGCCGCTAGTGTACCGCACACCTCACAATTGTTCACTGGACTGTAGTTTATATAACTGAGAATATAAACGTATTCTCTAGACTGCGGCTAGTGAATCGCACACCTCATAATTGTTCACTGGACTGTAGTTTATGTAATTGAGTGAAAAATATTATTCTCTAGACTGCGGCTAGTGTACCGTACACTTCACAATTGTTCACTGGACTGTAGTTTATATAACTGATAAAAAAAACGTATTCTCTAGACTGCGGCTAGTGTATCGCACACCTCACAGTTGTTCACTGGACTGTAGTTTATATAACTGAGAATAAAAACGTATTCTCTAGACTGCACTACCGATCCCAGCAAGCCAAGGTACAGCAGCAGCAAAAATGAGTACTGAGAGGACTTTGGGCAATTTCATTGGGGTCTGTGTGGACCATGTGCTGTCGCCTTTCTGCCACCAGTCGCTGTGCACAGTGTGCAGCCAAGATGGCGGTAGCTGCACTACAAGTCCCAGCCAGCAGCCTGGAGGAGACCAAAAAAAAGGTGCTTGTAGCCCTTAGAAGGGCTGCTGGGTTCTTTGTGGGTGATTTTTGCCTAACCAACTTCTAAATTCAGGCCCTCACACTCTCCCTGACAGACAGCAGCTCTATCCCTAATCTCATGCAGACGGCGTATGACGCGAGCAGCGAGGGACCAGATTCTTATATTCCCAGGTCATCTGATCTGGCCAGCCAATCCCTGCTATCGACTTGTAGGGGCCCCACATGATGCTAGGAGGTACCAATGACTCTCCTGCATGTTGATTGGCTGAAAAAAGGCTAACATGCAGGAAGAGGAAGTTGCCATTTCCTCGAGGATCGCGATATGCTCGTCCGAATAGCGAGAATATGCGAATACACTAATGCTCGAACGAGCACCAAGCTCGGACGAGCATGTTTGCTCATCTCTACCTGCAATGTATAATTCAAATTTAGGGAGATCCAGGATAGCCAGACACATTGCTGCATCTGCACACACCTTCCTCTATTCCTGCCAACAAAAATGTGTATGATTTGCAGCAGTCAGATGAGCAGTCTGAAAGATCCCATCAGCACATGGTGAGGAAGGCCCTACACTGTTCTGAATGGAAATGAAAACTCCAATTACAGCCTAAAGGAGTTGTCTCATTTCAGCAAATAGCATTTATTATGTAGATAAAGTTAATACAATGCATTTACTAATGTATTGTGATTGTCCATATTTCCTCCTTTGCTGGCTGGATTAATTTTTCCTTTACATTATACACTGCTCATTTCCATGGTTACGATTATCCTGCTGGACTATGAGCACTCCAGCGGTCTCTTTGCGGCGCTTTTTCCTATATTGTACAAGCATGGCCACCAATGCTGGATTACAGGGTAGTCATAACCATGGAAACCAATAATACAATGGCTGATTTTAGGAAACCCTAAGATCAGCTCTTGTTTTCTCTGAGTAGTCTCCAAGGCATTGCTCCCGGTTAGCCAGAACCCTACTCCACACTGATGAGGGGCAAGACCCCGAAACAGCTGTCTGTGGATGGGTAACTGGCCTAGGTCTTTTCCTATCACATCCTTAAAGCTTGTAAACGAACGGGATCTTGACATAGGGGCCAATATGGTGGATCTGTTGATCTCTGTAATGGTTTTACTTCTTTTGAGGGATATCTGGCTTTCACTGTGTTGAAGACCCATAACTTGGCTCCATGATTATTTTGCACATAACCTTGGAAACAAGCAATGTTTCTCTACATGATAAATGCCATTTGCTGAAGGGACATTACCCCATTAAGGGCCTTTCCACTAGTATAGGGAAATGTAAGTTTTTATTAAGGATGATAAGTGTGTGTGTAGCAGAACTATACGAGGGAAATGTATTATCTTCTTTGCGCCTTAAAAGTGGTGTTAAAAAGACACAACTGTTTAAAACATGTTTGCATCTCCTACTTTTCTCTGCCCTTGTCCTTTTCTGAAAGGGGGCATGGGAAGGGAAGGGGGTGTGGCCAATCATCCTGTCTAAATTAATCTTCATTTATTCCTGAAATGAAACCAGAAATCTACACACAATATTAGCCCTTGTAGCTACTTCCTCTAAGGCCTTTGTAAGCAGGGCAGTTTGGGACCTGAGTACAACTCGCTTCAAGTCTATGAACGCAGAATTGAAATAAATATTCACATATATCACACTAACAATTAGCTATAAATCAGCAAGATATACAGGATCGTGTAGCATTCAGGCACATAATAATAGTTTTGTATAACTTCTGGGTTTGGTGTGGTGAGGGCTATTGTCTGCGTTATGGGTGGTTAAGGGCAGTGAAGACTGTAATGTCAGCATCGCTGGTGGTCTAGGACAATGAAGGGGTTAGTTTTAGTATGCCTAATGATTTAGGGCAGTGAAAAGGTTAATGTTAGTATAACTAGCGGCCAAGGACAGTGAAAATGTTAATGCTAGTATCCCTGCTGGTCTAGGACAGTGAGGTGATTAATTCCAGAACCCAAGGTGATTTTGGCAGTATAACATTTTGATTGTGTGAGCACTGTCATCAGGAGTAGGACACTGGTATTATTGTCAGGACCATTAAAGGTACTGTCTAAAGAAACCACATAAGGGATCATTGACAGCTGTATATTACAGATTCATATTCATTCCATTATTTATCATTAAAAATGCATTTCCAATACAGTTAAATCATTTTATTGACATTTTCAGTTTTTTTTGTTGCATGTTTGATGCTATATTAAGTGTGCCTATTGAGGTGATTTTAACAATATTTGTCCTTTATGGATCACTATAAGAAATTAGGTAATTTAGATCCACTAGTGGCAGCTTGGTCTCCTCGTACTTAGACTCATAGAGTTTTTCGATAAGCAGTGACAAGTCTACAATCAATAATCCAAGCTGTCAAAGAGGAATCATTGATAATCAAGATAGTACCCACACCAGACAACAGAAAGACGTACATCTGTAGGACTATCTAAGAGGGGCAAAGCTAAATAAGGTGTTAGGTAGCGGAGGCGTCTGACCCCTGGTAAGGGGGAGGGGTGGGGGAAAAAAGGAACCTTTGCCACATAAGAAAACCGGTTGTGCCCCTGTTGATTACCGGACTTCCTGTTTCTTCTTCAAAGACTGTAAAGCCCACCAGAACTGACTTGTACAGGTACCTTCACATGTTGCGGCTATTGAAATGAATGGAGACAATCGGCTACAGAAAATACAGGAAATAAAACTTTATTTGCATTCTGCACGGAACAGAACACAAGTACTAATACTTTTCATCCCCATGTGGACTTTACGTTGTCTCTACGGTGCGGGTTTTGTCGAGGAAAATACAGCACTGCGTCAGGATCTGTTCAGGAAAAAACTGATGGTTTTGCACACAAGTTAAAATAGTTTTTTGTCTCTGATTCTATTAAGGGTTTGCATTTTTTCCTGTTCGGATTGTATTCGGATTGCATGTGTTTGTCAGGTTCGAGTATGGAGGACTCATGGTGAGCGCTTCAATTCTGCCTTTGGATATGGAGCGACACACTGCTCTAACAGCTGGTGTGATGATCTGGGAAGTCATCGCATACGACCCTTAATAGTCATACGAGGGACACTAGCAGCTCAGAGATATCTGGAGAACATCCATGTATTCCTCTCATGGAGGGCTTTCTACTGCCATTTTTCAGCAGGATAATGCTCACCCACACACAGCAAGGGTTTCCCAGGAAAAATTCCTTGTCTGCCCGGTCTCCAGATTTATCACCAATAGAGTACTTATAGCACTTGAATGTGCAAGCTTTTGATTGTGTGCACTATACACTGTAATACTCCTACATTACAGAACAGGCAATCTATTGCATCCTGTGGTCCCTGGCTGCCATGCCAAGTTCTCCGCACTTCACAATTGCTTTCGAAGCATGGTAATCGGAGGACAGAGGGAGCTCCCTCACTCTATCTAAGGGTCCATTCACACGTCCGGAAAATGGGTCCGCATCTGTTCAGCAATTTTGCGAAATGGGTGCGGACCCATTCATTTTCAATGGGGCCGCAAAAGATGAGGACAGCACACCATGTGCTGTCCACATCTGTACTTCCATTCCACAGCCCCGCAAAAAAATTGAACATGTTCTATTCTTGTCCGCAGCCATGGACAAGAAAAGGCATTTCTATTATAGTGCCGGCCATGTGCGGTCCGCAAAATGCGGATCGCACATGGCCAGTGTCTGTATCTTGCGGATCTGCAGTTTGCAGATCTGAAAAACACTTGCGGACGTCTGAATGGACCCTAATGGCTTGCATGCTGCTGTTATTATTGCTCTGAGGAGTTAAACTGCTAGTGTCTGCATTACCTCCATTCTCGGTAGTGAAAGCTGCAGTATAAGGGCTCATGCACACAAGTGTATTTTCTTTCCATGTCTGTTCCGGGCTTTTTTGCGGACCATATACGGAACCATTCATTTAAATGGGTCTGCAAAAATCACGGAAGTTACCGTATGTCCATTCCGCAAAAGAACAGAACATGTCCTATTATTGTCCGCCTTACGGACAAGGATAGGACTGTTCTATCGGGGGCCGATTTGTTCTGTTCCGCAAAAGATGTGGAATGCACACGTCATCCGTATTTTTTGCGGATCCGTTTTTTGTGGACCGCAAAACACATATGTACGTTCATGTGCATGAGGCCCAATACAGCTACCACCCACCAGCAATGGCGCAGACCCAGCTCCTGAACCTGTGCTATTACCATGATGTACTATTATAGCACAGAACATTAACTACCTGGGATATAATAGTATGTCAGTGAGCAGACACTGGAGGGTAAAGGACTCCAATTTCTCACTAGACAGATTCAATACATTATTACAATACTGAACTAGATGCAATTCACACCATAAGCACTAGGAGGGTCATTTACTAAGCTGAAATACACCTAAATTAGGAATATTTAAGGCACAGATGGCGGTGCAAGGGTTATTTGCGCCCGGGGGGGTTTAAAATTTTTAACAACAGGGTCTCCACTCAACGGTGGATACACGACTCATATTTACATATACTGTACATAAACTATATATATGTATGGCACACACATACACATAAATACACTACACATACCACCAAATGTTTATAAAGCCTAAGGAGCTAAACGCGCTCACTTCTAGCTGCCACCAGCAGAGCACCAGATCGGAATTCAGGCGGTAACACGGTTGTCCAATCCGGCTGTAATATTAACAACCGGATCTGGAGAACCTGAGGGAACTGGCTGAATCCCATGCCTGGTTGCGCCGCTATGTGCGACATCGCCCTATTCTAAAATTGTGGGCGTGATGTGGGCCTACATTTAGAAAATGGTCTAAATATAAAAGCAGCCTTAGGGTGCATTCACATCACCGTTAGGGCTTCCGTTCAGGCTTTCCGTTATAACATCGTTATAACGGAAAGAAACGGAATCCCTAGGACGGACATCAAAACGGACACCTTTAAGAGGCATTCTGTTTTGATCCGTCATAATAGAAGCCTATGGCCCTGCATAACGGATCCGTCTGGATGCCGTTATGCTGGACGGAAAACAAAGTCCTGTCGACAGGACTTTGTTTTCCGTCCAGCATAACGGCATCCAGACGGATCCGTTATGCAGGGCCATAGGCTTCTATTATGACGGATCAAAACGGAATGCCTCTTAAAGGTGTCCGTTTTGATGTCCGTCCTAGGGATTCCGTTTCTTTCCGTTATAACGATGTTATAACGGAAAGCCTGAACGGAAGCCCTAACGGTGATGTGAACGAGCCCTTACATCTAGACTTGGCGCTGAATGCACCGAAGTTATGGAGAGGCCTATGCCTCTTCATAACTTTGGTGGATCCTTTTCCAGCCCAGGGCCATTATTAAGACCAGCTTCTAAAACACCCGTTTCAATAAATGTTCCCCTAGGAGTCTACACAGCTAAATCTAGCTCATGCATCTCCTCACATAGTATCATAGTCATGTTATTTCAAGTCTGACCATTTGGAACCACTGATCTTGTGGTATGCCAAGCCAAGAGGAAAGGTATGTATTTATCTATTAATTTATTATTTATTTATTTATTTATTTTTACATATTAGAAAAAGCTATTGTGCAGCAGTTTTTGGCACTACATAGTCAAGAGTCGTTTACCACTTAGGAAAACAAGTGTTGCAGTAATTCTAGGACAGCTGCAACATTCTCAACAACATTGTAGGGGGTAAATATATAGTTTAATAGATTTTTAATTGTCTTTTTATATAATTGGACCCAGTGTGCTTGTAATAGATATTAAATTCTTTGTAAGCTTGTAGAAAATGCCATAATAAAAAATGTGACCACTAGGGGCAGTGCTTTATGAGGAGAAAGGATAAGTTTAATGCGGTTCTATAGAGTCTCTGAGTTTAATTTATGCTAAATAGAAGTGAATTTTTAAGTGACTGATTCAGTCATTAAATGCTGGATTTTATACATTTACATTACCCTTTAGGACATTTTTTTTACTAAAATACTATAGATAGTTATAATTAGGAATAACAAAATGAATCTTAAGGACATGCACTTGATACCTACATTGAAAGTTGCTCTTTTATACCAAATATTGTGTTCTTGTTCTCTTTTCCTCGTGGTAGTTTTTGTCACAGTCCCCATTTTCATCATGTCAAGCATCTGCCAACCTTAAATTTCTCCCTTGGGCTTTACTCTTTGTTGTTCAATTTTAACTTTCTCAGCTTCAACTCATCTACTGTCATTGTTCGACCCATTTGCTGAATCATCCGAATTCAGGCTATTTAATCATGTCCTTCTATTAAGAGAAATGTTGGGACCATGTTTCATGCCTGCGAATTAATATCAGTGATAAAGATCACCTTTCTGTTAGAATAATGAAAAGTATATTCCATAAAAAAGTAGTTTACTAATGTCACCCACTATAACATGATACTATTTTCCTGAGCTACTTATTGTGAACAGCACCCACCAATATTAAAGGGACACAACACCTAAAAATGAATGATAAGGTAATTAGTAGATAATAGATAATTTTGTAATATTACAAAGAATGGTATGAAAGATCAGCAGCATACCACCACACCAAGTTGTCTTCGGTAAGGTATTTATATTTTGGGCTAAGGCTTTAATTTTCTTCTACATGAAAGGAAAGCCTAGTTAAGACTATGGGTACTGTATTGTATGTTCACGCAACAGATTTTTCATCACAATGGTGTCTTCTGTGGTCACAGTATTCCCTTTTGGATGTTGAGGACCTACATAAAGCTTAGCTCCATTGAATGGAGATAAACTGCAAGCAACAGCCACTGCGACTTCAAGAGGCATCTGTCTGCACACTACACCAAGAAGACACATGTCCCTTCTCAAGGCAGTTTAAGCTTTAAATCTGCAGCCACGCAAACCATAGTGCTGCCTACCATTGAAAACATATAGAGTCAGGCACCATCAAGTCGCGGCTGGAACTTTGGTGCAGTATCTGTGCCCTCTGGCTTTTTTCTTCTTGTGAATATGGCCGCTGAAACACTCCAGCAGCTCCCGTGTGGTGGCAGCCTCTCCTCTGCTTCCAGAACACTATCTGTCAGGTCTCTTCCAACATCTTCTACCTCTCGAATTTGACTTTCTGCTGCCTGATGACTTCTGCTGACTCTAGCATTGATTGTGAGCTGCCTGCTCTAACTTATTGACTGTATTTCTGACTACATGAATTCTGCCTGCCCTGACCTGAACCTGTTCACTAACTGTGCCATTGCCTATTGTCTTAGTGCCACACACTGGTGTACCTTGACCGCACTGGGTTAGCTGTCACTGAAAAGAGGCTACTTTAAGAAGTAGAAGTCTAGTGGTTTGACTGCACCACAGTCCAGATCCCTATACAGTGGTTAAAGGGATAAGACCTGGGAAGGGGACACTTAAAGGGGTTGTCCTGCCATATATGATAGATTATATGTCCTGCCATATGATCCATCATCAGGATAGGTTATCAATATCTGAAAGGTAAAGGTCTGAAACCCAGTACTCCTTCGACCAGCTACGTATTTAAAGAGGAGGTGGCGCTCCATGCAAGCGCTGCTTCATTATCATTACATTATCCGTCTTCTCCTCTGGAGCTGCAGCATAGTGTAATTACAAGTTAAAGTGACTGTGAGTACTTGTAATCACACTTGCATGGAGCTCCACCTCCTCTTCAAACAGCCGATCGATGAGGATGTCGGACTCCCGCCAACCAGATATTGATGACCTATCCTGACGATAGGTCATCAATATATATGGCAGGACAACCCCTTTTAAACAATGCCTATTAAAGTAGCCACAAGCCAAAACTGTTCAGTAAAACAGTGGGTCCACACCTACTACCTGCTTAATAAAACTGCATAAGGCACTCAGAATCTATACTAGATGATGTGACCTCTGGGATAAACACCTTAATGTGACTCATAATTCTTTAACTCCAATAGCTAAACCCATATAGTTTGCTCATACATGTACATATGCTTTTCCTTACCTTTGATTTTGGATCAAAATATCCCTAGATGGGCATCTTAAAAAAAAAAAAAAAAAAAACATGATACAATTAATATGCAAAAAAATTACAGTAAACCTAACCAAAATATAATGATTCACTGAAAAAAACACAACTTTCAAAAAAGACAAACACATGATTTTTCAACATAATCTTCCTGCTTTTCAATACATTTTGCCAATATGCAAACAAGCTTTCATTTTCCTTAATTAAAAATGTTTTAGGCTGAGCTGAGAGCCAGGAATGCACCACTGTCTTCACCACATAATCCACTGTCACTCGTGTATCCAACAGAATTAGATGACACGCACTCTCAATGTTGTCATTAGTCATGGACAGGCTCCTGACTCCTTCTTTATGGACACTTGAGAGACTTTCTTTAAACTTCTCTATCCATTCATACACACTTCTTCATGTCAAAACAGTTTCTCTATACTGTGTACAAAGTATTCAATAAATATCTGAACCAGACAGACCCTCAGGGCACAACAAACAGATCACTGTGCGCAGCTCTTCTTTTGTGCAGATCACAAGTACAGCCATTGTTTCTTGCACTGCAGTCGTGTAACACGTTTGACCGTGCACATCAGTGATTGGGAAGACTATATGGAAAAAATATGCTGTATGTCTAATCTGAAAGTTTATTACAGCCAGAGTGTGAATAATTTTGACTTAGGCAACTTTCACATTAGCGTTTTTCCTGGATCCGCCAGGGTTCAGCAAAAACTCTTCCATTACTGATAATATAACCATCTGCATCGGTTATGAATGCATCCGGTTATATTATCTTTAACATAGCCAAGATGGATCCATCAGGAACTCCAGTGAAAGTCAATGGGGGATGGATCCGTTTTCTATTGGGTCAGATTGTGTGAGAGTTAAAGAGGACTTTTCGCCACTTCTGACATTCCTGTTTTAATAGCTGAATGTATTCCCCATGTAATAAGAGTTCTGGAACATCTATTCTTATGTCTCTATGTTGTGTCATTCCTGTATTATTTCTACTAGAAGTTAGGAATGAATTGCTAGCAGTCTGCAGTAAGGGTACAGAGGGGTGGTAACCAGTTGGGGGTGTATCTGCACAGTCTGAAAATGGCAGCACTGATTGGATAGAGTCAGACTATGCAGGTACACCCCCCCAAATTGTTACCTCCCCTCTGTACCCTTACTGCAGACTGCTAGCAATTCATTCATAACTTCTAGTAGAAATAATAAAGGAATTGCACAACATAGAGCCATAAGAATAAATGCTCCAGAATAGTTATTACATGGGGAATGCATGAAGCTATTAAAACAGGCATGTCAGGAGTGGTGAAAGGTCCTCTTTAAATGGATCAATGCCCATTGACTTGCATTGTGGGTCATGATGGATCCGTCTTGCTCTGCATCCAACGACGGAAAGAAAACTGCAGCTTGCTGCAGTTTGCTCTCAGGTATGGAAAAGAAACCAAATGAAAAGGAATACTTTTTGAAGCACTCCGTTCTGTTCAGTTACGTTTTGTCCCCATTGACAATGAATGGGGACAAAACTGAAGCATTTTTCTACGGTATTGAGATACTATGACGGATCTCAATACTGGAAAATAGAAATGGTAGTGTGAAAGTACCCTTACCTATATATATTGTGTTTTGCAGGCTATAAGACACACTTTTTGAAGTGCATCTTATAGGTTGAATACTAATGAGCGCTTCCATTGTAGAAACGCTTATTAGTACAGTAGTACTGGAAAGCGGTGAATAAAGCATTCCTTGTGCTGGTTGTACTCCCTGGTCTTCTTCTGCTGGTGCCGTACACTGTGCTGTGACCTGCATTCATCTGAGAAAGTAGCCATGCTCTATGACCACACACTGTGTGACACGGGGTCACAGCACTGTGTTGCAGAAAGAGCAAGAAGAATGCTGGATTTCAAGAGTGGTGGTGCAGTCCAGAGCAGAAGACGGAGTTGATTTATTTTATTTTTTTTAAATCTGAGGTCTGATTAACTGTGGAGGTCTGATCTAAGGTCTGAATAAAATTTGGGGTCTTATCTGATGTCTGAATAATATTGGAGGTATGATTGGAGGTCTGATATGAGGTCTGAATAATATTGGAGTATGATTGGAGGTCTGATATGAGGTCTGAATAATATTGGAGTATGATTGGAGGTCTGATATGAGGTCTGAATAACATTTGGGTTTGATTGGGGGTCTTATCTGAGGTCTGAATAACATTGAGGGTCTGATTGGGGTTCTTATCTGAGGTCTAAATAACCTTAGGGGTCTGATTGGGGGTCTGATCTGAGGTCTGAATCTCAGGTATTATATATATATATATATATATATATATATATATATATATATATATATATATATATATATATTCAGTGCCTTGCGAAAGTATTCGGCCCCCTGGAACTTTTCAACCTTTTGCCACATTTCAGGCTTCAAACAAAAAGATATAACATTTAAAATTTTTGATGAAGAATAAACAAGTGGGTCACAATTGTGAAGTGGAACGAAATTTATTGGATCATTTAAACTTTTTTTGTAATAATAAAACTGAAAAGTGAGGCGTGCAAAATTATTCGGCCCCCTTGCATTAATACTTTGTTGCGCCACCTTTTGCTGAGATTACAGCTGCAAGTCGCTTGGGGTAAGTCTCTATCAGTTTTGCACATCTAGAGACTGAAATTCTTGCCCATTCTTCCTTGCAAAACAGCTGGAGCTCTTTGAGGTTGGATGAAGAGCGTTTGTGAACAGCAGTTTTCAGCTCTTTCCACATATTCTCAATTGGATTCAGGTCTGGACTTTGCCTTGGCCATTCTAAGACCTGGATATGTTTATTTTTGAACCATTCTATTGTAGATTTTGCTTTATGTTTGGGATCATTGTCTTGTTGGAAGATAAATCTCCATCCTAGTCTCAGGTCTTTTGCAGACTCCAACAGATTTTCATCCAGAATGGTCCTGTATTTGGCTCCATCCATCTTCCCATCGATTTGAACCATCTTCCCTGTCCCTGCTAATGAAAAGCAGGCCCAAACCATGATGCTGCCACCACCATGTCTGACAGTGGGGATGGTGTGTTCAGGGTGATGAGCTGTGTTGCTTTTTCGCCAAACAAATCGTTTTGCATTGTTTCCAAAAAGTTGGATTTTGGTTTCATCTGACCAGAGCACCTTCTTCCACATGTTTGGTGTGTCTCCCAGGTGGCTTGTGGCAAACTGTAAACAAGACTTTTTATGGATATCTTTGAGAAATGGCTTTGTTCTTGCCACTCTTCCATAAAGGCCAGATTTGTGAAGTGTTTGACTGATTGTTGTCCTATGGACAGGCTCTCCCACCTCAGCTGTAGATCTCTTCAGTTCATCCAGAGTGATCATGGGCCTCTTGGCTGCATCTCTGATCAGTCTTCTCCTTGTTTGAGATGAAAGTTTAGAGGGACGGCTGGGTCTTGGTAGATTTGCAGTGGTCTGATAATCCTTCCATTTCAATATGATCGCTTGCACAGTGCTCCTTGGGATGTTTAAAGCTTGGGAAATCTTTTGGTATCCAAATCCGGCTTTAAACTTCTCCACAACAGTATCACGGACCTGCCTGGTGTGTTCCTTGGTCATCATGATGCTCTCTGTGCTTTAAACAGAACCCTGAGACTATCACAGAGCAGGTGCATTTATACGGAGACTTGATTACACACAGGTGGATTCTATTTATCTTCATCAGTCATTTAGGACAACATTGGATCATTCAGAGATCCTCAATGATCCAATGTTTTCTGAACTGAAAGTAAATGGGCCGAAAAATTTTGCACACCCAACTTTTCAGTTTTATATTACAAAAAAAGTTTAAATGATCCAATAAATTTTGTTTCACTTCACAATTGTGACCCACTTGTTGTTGATTCTTCACCAAAAATTTAAAATGTTATATCTTTTTGTTTGAAGCCTGAAATGTGGCAAAAGTTTGAAAAGTTCCAGGGGGCCGAATACTTTCGCAAGGCACTGTATATATACAGTACAGACCAAAAGTTTGGACACACCTCATTCATGTATTTTCATGATTATGAAAATTGTAGATTCACACTGAAGCCATCAAAACTATGAATTAACACATGTGGAATTATATACTTAACAAAAAATGTGAAACAACTGAAAATATGTCTTATATTCTAGGTTCTTCAAAGTAGCCACCTTTTGCTTTGATTACTGCTTTGCACACTCTTGACATTCTTTTGACGAGCTTCAAGAGGTAGTCACCTGAAATGGTTTTCACTTCACAGGTGTGCTCTGTCAGGTTTAATAAGTGGGATTTCTTGCCTTATAAATGGGGTTGGGACCATGAGTTGTGTTTTGTGTTGGGCAAAATTCAGGTGAATACACAGCTGATAATCCTACTGAATAGACTGTTAGAATTTGTATTATGGCAAGAAAAAAGCAGCTAAGTAAAGAAAAACAAGTGGCCATCATTACTTTAAGAAATGAAGGTCAGTCAGTCTGAAAAATTGGGAAAACTTGGTTGGTTATGGTAAAATAGCTGCTAGGAAACCACTGCTAAGGACAGGCAACAAGCAGAAGAGACTTGTTTGGGCTAAAGAACACAAGGAATGGACATTAGACCAGTGGAAATCTGTGCTTTGGACTGATGAGTCCAAATTTGAGATCTTTGGTTCCAACCACCGTGTCTTTGTGCGACGCCGAAAAGGTGAACGGATGGACTGTACATGCCTGGTTCCCACCGTGAAGCATGGAGTAGGAGGTGTGATGGTGTGGGGGTGCTTTGCTGGTGACACTGTTGGGGATTTATTCAAAATTGAAGGCATACTGAACCAGCATGGCTACCACAGCATCTTGCAGCGGCATGCTATTCCATCCGGTTTGCGTTTAGTTGGACCATCATTTATTTATCAACAGGACAATGACCCCAAACACACCTCCAGGCTGTGTAAGGGCTATTTGACAAGAAGGAGAGTGATGGGGTGCTACACCAGATGACCTGGCCTCCACAGTCACCAGACCTGAACCCAATCGAGATGGTTTGGGGTGAGCTGGACTGCAGAGTGAAGGCAAAAGGGCCAACAAGTGCTAAGCATCTCTGGGAACTCCTTCAAGACTGTTGGAATACCATTTCAGGTGACTACCTCTTGAAGCTCATCAAGAGAATGCCAAGAGTGTGCAAAGCAGTAATCAAAGAAAAAGGTGGCTACTTTGAAGAACCTAGAATATAAGACATATTTTCAGTTGTTTCACAGTTTTTTGTTAAGTATATAATTCCACATGTGTTAATTCATAGTTTTGATGCCTTCAGTGTGAATCTACAATTTTCATAGTCATGAAAATACAGAAAACTCTTCGAATGAGAAGGTGTGTCCAAACTTTTGGTCTGTACTGAATATATATATATATATATATATATATATATATATATATATATATATACTTTTCTTATTAATTGTCAAAGGGAACATAAATGCCAGAAATGCCTCTTTTTGGAGCTGCTGTCAGTCAAAGTGTTTATTCGAGCCAAGTAAAAGAGAAATGAGGTTTCTTAGGTTTAGTTCAGCGCATTGCACCTCTAAAAGCTGACATTATTCTAAAAAGCCGTGAATATACAGTTCCTTGTCAGTACGAAATAACAAAACTCAGCTAAGCTGTCATCTTTGACAGGCTGGTGTAATGAGCAAAAGAATGCTGAGTTTGTTTAAAAGTTTCCATTCAAGTCAGCTGGGTATAGCTGTATTTAGTGATAACACGGCACATATGTGGTTCATTAAAGGTGTCACAATATCAAATATTGACACCCATATTATCACAGTACAACACATTTCTGCTAAAACTTTTCTTTGTTTCTCCTGGGTTTTAAATATGTCAGCTAGAAACGAATATATCTCTCTTTTGTAGAATTGAATAATGTGGAATTAGCTGTTACCTTGGGAAATCAGATTGTTCAGGAAATGTCTTTCTTCTTTTTTTTATTTTTAAAAAGAAAGTCCATTGAAAAGTAGTAGTCTCCCCTGGATGTCCACTGTTATTGCATTAATGTCCAACGGAATGGTTATTAATTTTATAGACAAAATATAACATTGGCCAAGGGCTGGTGAAGGAACAGCTCAGCCTATACTCTAGCTACTCGGACATTAATTAAAACTAATACTGTTGTCTATGGTACAAATGCAATGTATTGCTGGTGCCATATAGTAGAAGAAAAGAGTAAAGGGCTGCCTTATCTGCCAAGTTTTCACTGTGATTAGGGCACAGTTGTGTCCTTCTCTGAAAAAAAAGCATGGTTGCACAATACTCTGTCCTAAGATGTCAGTGCTATATTTGTCTACGGTATGTGTGGCCACCCAGTGTTTGTGATCTGAGTTGAAGTCTGCCAAAATGTTTCTAATGTGATGTAGTTTCATATTGTCTTTGTTACTTGAGAGATTGGTGTCCTTAACCAAAATCAATCTAAGGGTGGACCAGCCATATCTCTGTAAAACTGAATGTGGAGCCAGAATTGGGCTGTTAAGCTTTTAGAAGTGGATGGACAACATTTAGGGCCCATTCACACAACCGTGTGAATGGGTCCGCATCTATTCTGCAAAATTGCGGGAGCATTCATTTCAATGAGACCGGGCAGCCGTGAAATGTTGCGTTGCCATATTTTTATCTACTTTATCTTCTTGCACACTATAGGACAATGCGCCAGCCTCTCTGGTGACTGGGACCGTGGGAGCTCACATAGGCCAGTGCTTTTTCCTATAGCGGCCACCGCTGATGGATTGCAGGATGGTCATAACCATGGAAACGAGCAGTGTATAATATGATCGAAAAATGAATCCAGCCAGCAAAGGAGGCAACATGGACAATCACAATACATTAGTAAGTGCCTTGTATTAACTTTCTCTACATGATAAATGGTATTTGCTAAAGTGACAAAACCCCTTTAACTTGAGATGTTGTTCATAAAAATCTTAACGTTCCCTTATTATAAAGACCAATCTAATGGATCCCAACTTTATAAAGCTGTGCACCTTTTCATTGATGTTTTTTTCTCCAATTAATCTGTCAAAAGTATATAGTTAGCATTTCTTTATTGTAAGTTAATTTTATTTTATTTATTTTTTTGCAAAAGGAAAAATGGTTTTAACTAGAGATGAGCGAACATGCTCTTCCGAGCTTGGTGCTCGTTCGAGCATTAGGGTATTCGCATATGCTTGATACTCGGACGAGTATATCGCGATCCTCGAGGAAATGGCATCTTCCTCTTCCGGCATGTTAGGCACCTTTTCTCAGCCAATCAACATGCAGGAGAGTCTTTGGTACCTCCTAGCATCATGTGGGGCACCTACAAGTCGATAGCAGGGATTGGCTGGCCAGATCAGATGACCTGGGAATATAAGAATCTGGTCCCGCGCTGCTCGCGTCAGACGACGCCTGCATGAGATTAGGGATAGAGCTGTTGTCTGTCAGGGAGAGTGTTCGGGCCTCAATTTCGATTTTGGTTAGGCAGGAATCACCCACAAAGAACCCAACAGCCCTTCTAAGGGCTACAAGCAACTCTTTTTTTTTTGGTCTCCTCCTGGCTGCTGGCTGGGACTTGTAGTGCAGCTACCGCCATCTTGGCTGCACACTGTGCACAGGGAAAGCACGTGGTCCACACAGACCCAAAAGAAATTGCCCAAAGTCCTCTCAGTACTCATTTTTGCTGCTGCTGGTGCTGATGCTGTACCTTGGCTTGCTGGGATCTGTAGTGCAGTCTAGGGAATATTTTTTCTATCATTTCTATACACTACAGTCCAGTGAACAATTATGTAGTGTACTGTACAGTAGCGTCAGTCTAGGGAATACGTTTTTTCTCTCAGTTATATATACTACAGTCCAGTGAACAATTATTTAGTGTGCTGTACAGTAGCATCAGACTAGGGAATACGTTTTTTCTCTCAGTTATGTATACTACAGTGCAATGAACAATTATTTAGTGTGCTGTACATTAGCGTCAGTCTAGGGAATACATTTTTTCTCTCAGTTATGTATACTACAGTGCAGTGAACAATAATGTAGTATGCTGTACAGTAGCGTCAGTCTATAAAATACGTATTTTCTCTCAGTTATATGTACTACAGTCCAGTGAAAAATGGAGTGGTTTGCTGTACAATAGCCGCCATTTAAAGACTACGTTTTTTCTCAGTTATATGTACTACAGTCCAGTGAAAAATGTAGTGGTTTGCGGTAAAGTAGCCGCCATTTAAAGACTACGTTTTTTCTCATTTATATATACTACAGTCCAGTAAAAAATTGAGTGGTTTGCGGTACAATAGCCGCCATTTAAAGACTATATTTTTTTCTCATTTATATATACTACAGTCCAGTGAACAATTCTGTAGTGTGCTGTACAGCAGCATCAGTCTATAAAATACATTTTTTCTCAGTTATATGTACTACAGTCCAGTGAAAAATTTAGTGGTTTGCGGTAAAATAGCCGCCATTTAAAGACTACGTTTTTTTCTCATTTATATATACTATAGTCCAGTGAAAAATGTAGTGGTTTGCGGTAAAATAGCCGCCATTTAAAGACTACGTTTTTTCTTATTTATATATACTACAGTCCAGTGAAAAATGGAGTGGTTTGCGGTAAAATTGCCGCCATTTAAAGACTACCTTTTTTTCTCATTTATATATACTACAGTCTAGTGAAAAATGAAGTGGTTTGCGGTAAAATAGCCGCCATTTAAAGACTACGTTTTTTCTCATTTATATATACTACAGTACAGTGAAAAATGGAGTGGTTTGCGGTAAAATAGCCGCCATTTAAAGACTACATTTTTTTTCATTTATATATACTACAGTCCAGTGAAAAATTCTGTAGTGTGCTGTACAGCAGCGTTAGTCTATAAAATACGTTTTTTCTCAGTTATATGTACTACAGTCCAGTGAAAAATGTAGTGGTTTGTGGTAAAATAGCCGCCATTTTAAGACTACGTTTTTTTCTCTCAGTTATATATACTACAGTCCAGTGAAAAATGGAGTGGTTTGTCTAAAAATTCCTTTTTTTCTCTCAGTTATATATACTACAGCGCAGTGAACAATTCTGTCATGTGCGGTATAGTAACCGCACTCTAGTGTTGACACCAACAAGTGACCAAGTTAGTTGAGGTAGCAGGTAAAGCACATCAAATTTTACACTGATACAGCATAGCGGTGAACCCAGAGTGACCAAGTTACACTCAGGTAGCAGGTGAAGCACATAAAATTTTACACTGACAGAACATGGCGGAGAACCAAGAGTGACCAAGTTACACTCAGGTAGCAGGTGAAGCACATAAAATTTTACACTGACAGAACATGGCGGTGAACCAAGAGTGACCAAGTTACACTCAGGTAGCAGGTGAAGCATATAAAATTTTACAGTAGAACAACATGGCGGTGAACCCAGAGTGACCAAGTTACACTCAGGTAGCAGGTGAAGCACATAAAATTTTACACTGACACAGCATGGCAGTGAACTCAGAGTGACCAAGTTAGACTGAGGTAGCAGGTGAAGCACATAAAATTTTACACTGACACAGCATGGCGGTGAACCCAGAGTGACCAAGTTAGACTGAGGTAGCAGGTGAAATACATAAAATTTTACACTCACACAGCATGACGGTGAACCCAGAATGACCAAGTTACACTCAGGTAGCAGGTGAAGCACATAAAATTTTACACTGATACAGCATGGCGGTGACACCACCAATGCCTTGGTCAGACTGAGATTGCAGTCAAATGGTTGTAGGTGAGCCTCCCAAAAATTTGTTTTGGAGTGTCTGAAATTGACCCTCCTAAAAAATTGTTTTGGAGTGTCTGTAGTTGACCCTCCTGTAAAATTGTATTGGAGTGTCTGTAGTTGACCCTCCTGTAAAATTGTTTCGGAGTGTCTGCAGTTGACCCTCCTGTAAAATTGTTTTTGAGTGTCTGTAGTTGACGCTCCTAAAAAATTTATTGGAGAGAGGGCCTATAGGTGACCCTCCATAAACATTGTTTGTAAAGAGCGCCAGTTGGCCCTCAGAAACAGTGCCTGTTGGCTCAGCGTTTGTGTGCGAAGAGGAGGAGGAGAGGAGAGGATACATAAACAATCTTCATGTTGAGCTGCTTTCCCTTGGTGGAGATTTGCATTCCGGTGAAAGCCATGCTTTATTCATTTCAATAATCGTCAGCCTGTCAGCGCTGTCAGTTGACAGGTGTGTACGCTTATCAGTGATGATGCCACCAGCTGCACTGAAGACCCGCTCTGACAACATGCTAGCGGCAGGGCAGGTCAGCACCTCCAAGGCGTACAGCGCCAGTTCGGGCCACGTGTCCAGCTTTGCAACCCAGTAGTTGTATGGAGCAGAGTGATCACGCAGGACGTTGGTATGGTCAGCTAGGTACTCCCTCACCATCTTTCTGAACAGCTCCCCCCTACTGGGGAATGGGTGACATAGTCTTGCTGGGGTGCCATAAAACTGGCAAAGGACTTGGAGAGTGTTCCCCTGCCAGTGCTTGACAAGCTGCCTGCTCCCCTCCTCTCCCCCGCTAGTTGGCCCACAGAACTACGTCCTCTGCCGCTAGCAGTGTCAGATGGGAAGAATAGTTTCAGCTTGTGCACTAGGGCCTGTTGATATTGATCCACTCTCATACTCCTCTCCACTACAGGAATGAGAGTGGAAAAGTTCTGTTAGGACCGGGGGTCCAGGAGGGTGAACACCCAGTAATCGGTGTTGTCAAAAATGCGAGGGTCACGGGAAAGGCAGCCTAACATGAAGTCAGCCATGTGCGCAAGAGTCCCAACATGCAAGAATTCCCTTTCCTCAATAGGCTGACTCTCCCTTTTCTCCTCCTCCAACTCCTCCTCTTTAGCTCATACACGCTCAACAGATAAGAAGGAATGAGCATAGGTACCCTCTTCAGTCTCGCCAACAGTCTCCTTCTCTTCCTCCTCTTCCTCCTCATCCTCCTCCTCCTCCAATACGCACTGAGAAACAGACCTGAGGGTGCTCTGGCTATCAAGCAACGTATCTTCTTCCCCCATCTCCTGTGACAAGCGCGAAGCCTCTGACTTCATGCTGAGCAGTGACTTTTTCAGCAGACAATGCAGCGGGATGCTGACGATGATAATGACGGCATCGCCGCTGACAATCTGTGTTGACTTCTCAAAGTGGCTTAACACCTGACAGATATCAGACATCCACGTCCACTTCTCATTGTAGACTTGAGGAAGCTGACTAACCTGTTTACCAGTTCTCGTGGAAGTTGTCATCTGGCAGCCTACAATCGCTCTGCGTTGCTGGTAAACCCTGGCTAACGTGTAATGTGGAATTCTATTGTGTGGGCACGTCGCACAACAGTCGGTGAGCTGTCAGTTGTAAGCGCCGTTGCACTGCCGTGAGAGTGGCAGCATCTATAGTTGACTTGCGGAAATGTGCACAGATGTGTCGCACCATGGAGAGCAAATCAGACAAATTGGGGTAGGTCTTGAGGAACCGCTGAACCACAAGATTGAACACGTGGGCCAGGCAGGTTTTATATGCAGTGTTTATATGGGTTGTTACTTTGGGAAATAGTATTGGTGTATAATGGCACATGTGTGAGTCTGCCGAGTTGCAGAGCCGCCACCAGGTTACGCCCGTTGTCACACACAACCATGCCTGGTTTGAGTTTCAGCTGCGCCAGCCAAAGATCGGTCTGCACCGTGATGCCATGTAACAGCTCTTGGGCGGTGTGCCTTTTGTCACCTAAGCTCAGCAGTTTCAGCACTGCCTGTTGGCGCTTATCCACGTCAATGCTGCTGCGCCTAGAGCTACCGACTGAAGGCACTGTGCTCACAGATTGTGTTTGAGAGTAGGAGGAGGAGGAGGGGTTGGAGGAAGAGGCATAATAAGTCTGAGAAACCGTGACTGAGGTAGGCCCCGCAATTCTCGGTGTGAGCATTACATGAGATGCCTCAGGGTCAGACTCGGTCCCAGCCTCCACCAAGTTAACCCAATGTGCCGTCAGGGAGATATAGTGTCCCTGCCGGCCAGCACTTGTCCACGTGTCCATGGTTAGGTGGACCTTCTCAGTAACCATGTTGGTCAGGGCACGGATGATGTTCTCTGACACGTGCTGGTGTAGGGCTGGGACGCCACATCGTAAAAAATAGTGGCGGCTGGGGACCAAGTACCGAGTGTCAGCCAACGCCATCAGGTTTCGGAAAGCCTCAATCTATACCAGTCTATAGCGCAGCATCTCCAGGCTCAGCAGTTTGAAAATGTGGACGTTTAGGGCTTGTGCATGTGGGTGGGTGGAATTGCATTTGCGTTTGCGCTTGTGCTCCAATGTCTGATGCAAAGACAGCTGAACGCTGCACTGGGACACATTGGTGTAGGGTGTGGAGGACCGTGGAGGTGAAGGGGTGGTTGTAGGGCGGGTGGCTCTCGTGTCGGGGTCAGGGCCAGGGGTTGACTCGCAAAGCCAGCATGTGACACAGGGGAAGGAGCAGTGGTGTGATCCGCAGGAGGTGAACGGCCTTGGTTCCATTGAGTCGTGTGTTTAGCACTCATATGCCTGCGCATGCTGGTAGTGGTTAGGCTGGTAATGGTGGCTCCCCTGCTGATCCTGGTGTGGCACAGGTTGCACACCACAGTCCATCGGTCATCCTCACTTTCTTTAAAGAACCTCCAGACTTGCGAACATCTAGGCCTCGGCACGGGAGCTTCACTCCGTGATACAGTTGCTGATCTACTTGCTCTGGCCCTGCTTCTCCCTCTGGCCACCCCACTGCCTCTTCCAACCTGTTCTGGTGCTGCACTTGCCTCCCCCTCAGAAGCACTGTCTTGAGTTGGATTACCAACCCAGCTCAGGTCAGTCACCTCATCATCCACCTGCTCTTCCTCCGATTCCTCACTCTGCTTCCCCCTGGGACTTACTGCCCTGACAACAATGTCAATGTCTGACAACCGTGTCTCATCATCATCATCATCATCCGACACCTCTTAATGCACTACTTGCACTAAGTCCACACTCTCATCACCCACAGACTGCGAAAGTTCTACATTTTGGGCATCGGGACAGAGCAGCTGCTCAGGTTGCTGTTGAGCAGTGGTTTGTGTCTCTGGGTAGGGTCCTGAAAAGAGTTCCTGTGAGTATGCTGTATCTGAATCTATATTTTTCATGGGGGGGGGCAGGCTGGGGGGAGGGAGGTTGAGTTGGAGATGCCAGAGGTCTACTCCCTTGGCTAGCGTGAGTGGACTGCATGGAAGACTGGGTGGTGGATAAATTACTGGACACATTATCCGCTATCCACGTCATCACCTGTTCGCACTGTTGTGGTTTCAATAGTGGTGTACCACGTGGCCCTGTTGCGAGATAAAGCTAGGGAGCGAAACTCTGCGGCGTTCCACTGCTCTCTCATCAGTAGGTACTGTGTCACCCTGCCCAGGACCACGGCCTCTGCCCCCCTACATCACTTGGACGCCCACGTCCTCGACCCTTAGCCCTTGGGTTCAACATTTTGTGTAATCACTAAATTGTAGAATTAATATCTGAGGCCAAAAACATATTCTCTAGACTGCGGCTAGTGTACCGCACAGCACACAATTTTTTACTGCACTGTAGGATATATAACTGAGAGAAAAAATGTATATTTTGTAGACTCCGGCTATTGTAACGCACACCACACAATTTTTCGCTGGACTGTAGTATATATAAGTGATAGTAAAAACATTTTTTCTAGACTGCGTGCGGCTACTGTACTGCACACCACAGAATTGTTCACTGAACTGTAGTCACCGCCATGCTGTGTCAGGCTAAATTTTTGGGTCGTTCAGCTGCTATCTTAGTCTAACCAAGCCACTCTGGGGTTCACCGCCAAGCTGTAAACTTCAATCTCAGTCTTAACAAGTCATCCTGGGGTTCACCCCATGCTGTAAACTGCAATCTTAGTCAAACCTTGTAATTTAGGGGTTCACCACCAAGGTGTGCTAGACTACAATTTTAGCGGGTTCACCAGCAATCTCAGTCACAGACTGTCATTCAGGGGTGCACCACCATGCTTTTTTAAACCATTTGTTTCTGAGCGTCACCTCCAGGCTCTCACCCACGATTTTTTGGAGGCTTGCCACTGCACTGTCAGCCAAAATTGTCTTCAGGGTCACCGGCGGCCTCTCCAACAACAACTTCAAGGACGGTTACTACCAGGCCCTGGCACACAAACATTGTCATGAGGGGCACTAAAAGGCTCTGCACCCACCCACGTGTGGAGACTAATAGGTTGGTGCAGTGTGCGTCTTAGCCCATCTGGAATTAGGAAAGCGGGGCACTGTGCTTGGAGGTCTGCCGTGGACAGGGTGGGTGGGTGGGGGGTGCGTGTTTGCCTGTCTGGGATGGGTAGAGCTGGGCACTGTGCTGGGAGAACTTTGTGTACGCTGTGGACTACTGGGTGGGTGCAGAGAGGGAGACGCTTATGCCTGCGTGGTGGGGCGGGGGATAGGACAGCAGTGCCAGCATGAGCAGTGGTGTCACCCGCAGGCGGCGATGGACCGTCATTGCACCTAGTTGGGTGCTTTCCTAACATGTGCCAGTGCATGTGCCTTGCCCATCTTGGTTTGGGTCAGCACAATTGTCTTGAGGGTCACCACCAGGCTGTTGCCCAGAATTTGGCGTAATGGTACAATTAGGCAGCCTCAGAGGCATCCATGCATGCTTCCCCTGCTGTTTCCTGTCCATTTCCGTGGTGTTTCCATCATTTTCTGAGGTTTCCAGGTTTTCATGCAACCTTCCTTATGCAGAACTTAGGTCCCCTGCAAAAAATGCTCGAGTCTCCCATTGACTTCAATGGGGTTCATTATTCAAAACGAGCACCCGAGCATCGGGAAAAATTCGACTCGAATAACGAGCACCCAAGCATTTTAGTGCTCGCTCATCTCTAGTTTTAACCAAAGAAAATACATTTTTGGATATTTGTTGCCTGATTATTTGCCTCAAAATCACTGTTAATGACTTTGTAAAAATACCCATTGTGACATCTCACATTATTCCAGTATATTGTCTTCTTACTGTATTGCAGTAAATGAAAACATAAAGCTGTTTAAAATATAAAATAAAACACATCTGAAATATTTTTTTCTTAAGGGAAAGAAAAACTAATAAATTGTTAAAGTTTCATGTCAGAAACATAAAATATGCAAAATAATTTTTATTTAGAAAAGTTAGAAGCAACAAGACACTTATTCTAAGGTTTTCCAAACCTCCTCCGGTTAATACAAATAAATCTAAGATCTAATATGTTTTAGGGAATGTTGTACAAGACCCACCATCGAGTTAAAAATGAGACAAAGCAACTACAGTCAGGCAGTATTAATAAACACTTTCAACTGTGAAATCAAAATGCCAAATATGTTCAAGCAATTTGACTCCGGAGCATTTTACCTTCTACCTTAAGATAAATTCAGTTTCCCCACTGTGATCATTAAAGATTTACATGGTGTGTCTTGCTGGGAAAGAATAGAAGCATTTTAAGACTGAAATAGTATGAATCAAAGTGGTTATAAAAGATTTATTCTTTACTGAAAAGTAGAAGTGTCCCTGTAGTTTAGCCATTTGAAATCTATCATATCAATGAAAGAGATACTTTCATACAGAAACACGATAGGTCGTTTTCACCTATGGTCATGTGTGATCTCCAATTCAAAGTCTCTAAATACTGAGTAAATCACCTTGTATATCAGTATAGAATATGTTTAGATAAAATGGGGTCATAAATAACAATGTTTTATTTCAATCAACATCTCAAGGGACTCAGAGGTGAAATAAGGTGAGATGTATACTCTAAGTGTCTAGTAAAATGGCTTTGGCACCCTACAGGGATTAGGCAATACATTGGAGCATTGGAAAAGTAAATTGGTCTCATTAGAAGCCTGTGGTTTTTTCAACTGGAAATATTATACATTATAATTTTAGTCTTAAAGTTCTGTGATTAGAGGTTATTTTTTTACTCTATTGACTGGATATTCTGTAATACAGGAGAAGAACTTGGAGAAACTGACTTGTCTTATAAACCTAAAAAAGTCCTCTTATGTTTCTAATATTTCTTCTGGATATTGGCCTAACACAGGAATGGCCAACCTGTGACTCGCCAGCTATTGTAAAACTATAACTCCCACCATGCCCTGCTGTAGGCTGATTGCTGTAGGCAGTGTGGGCATGTTAGGAGTTGTAGTTTTGCAACAGCAGGAAAGCCTCAGTTTGGCCATACTTGGCCTATTATTTAATTGCTAAAGTGGAATTCCAGGTTGTAATGAGATAGTCCTTATATCCTTCATATGTGTTTCACTTTAAATTGCTCATATAGTCATGTTACAGTATATACCTTGTGTTTATGTACATTTCTTTTGCGCCTCAGTCCTTGTAAAGGACTGGTAGTCAATTTAATGCAGAACTTGCCAGCATCGTAGAAGAATAATCTGGCAGTTAACAAGGACCCACACAGAGCCTAATGCTGACATGGTGTTGAACTCTGAGTGTTGCTAGGGGGCTGGTTAGGAGAGCCAGGTAAAGTAACAAAAAGGCAGGAGTTTGGTGCCAATAGAATTGAAAGAGGTCAGACTGTAAGGAGAGCAAGAGATCCTTGCTGTGAGTGTGCAAGAGCAAGAAGCATGAGCACAGCCAACATGGAGTGTGTCATTTGGATGTAGATAGTGGTGAGTTGGTGGGGAATGAGTGAAATGGTGGAACATGGTCCAGAGGCCAAAAAAGCCTCCAGGAGACTTTGACTGGGCCAGAGGTCATTGACTATTGAAGCCTATTGAGTAGGGTGAAATGTTGTTGCTGGGAAAGAAGCTGGTGAGAAAGAAAGACTTTTCCAGTTAAGGAGTCATGGCTGATGCCACCATTAATTATGGCATACAATGTAGTGGTAAGCGGTAAAAAAATTCCAAATAGGGTGAAATTGAAAAAAAACACAATTACTCCACCACTTTACAGGTTTTGTTCCCACAGCGTTCTGTTTGCAGCAAAACTGACCCATGCCCTTCATTCTCCAGGTCAGATGTTTATATTTTTTGTTATTTAGAAAAAAAAAATGTATTATATGGAAAGAGGGAACTTTTGTATTTTTTTTCACATATTTTCAAGTTTTTATTTACTTTTTTGTAATGACTTTGTAGCTCGTATTTGAGCCTACAATATATATTTTTAATTTTTAATTTTGAACAATCCAAGAGAAGGGGCGCGGCCGAGCTCCAACGGCCGGAGAGACAGCCCCTTGGGATCCTTATAGAAGTGATTTGCATGTGAATAAAAGGTATTTTTTGCTAAAATAACAAGACATATGGCATTAAGACAAGTATAGTTTTAACCAAATCGAGGTGACTGATGTGAAAATCTCTGTCACTAAAATCGTGATGACACAATCCTTTTAAATCCATTATTTCCTTTACCTGTGAAATGTTCCTTGTGCCATTGGCTGGAAGACAACCTCAAAGCATGATTGATCCATCCCATGCTTAATGGTTGGAGATGTGTTCTTTTGATGAAATGATATGCCCTCATTTCTTCAGTTCTTTATTTTAACCTCATCGGTCCATAGGAGAGGTTTTCTTCTGATTACTGTTCCATGAAAGCCATATTTGTGCAGGTTTTGCTGAACAGTAGAACAATATACCCTAAGTCCAAAGTCTGCTAAATCTTACTGAAAGTCTTTTGTAGTCAAGCGGGTTCTGATTTCCTCTTCCAGCAATCCTACATGCAGCTGTCCTCTTGGTCTTCCAGACCTTCTCTTGACCTCCACTGTTTCTGTTAATTGCCATTTCTAAATTACATTTTTAACTGAGGAAATGGCAACCTAAAACACTTTGCTAGCATCTTATAGCCTTTTCCTGCTTTGCGGGCCCAACTATTTTCAGTTTCAAAGTATTAGACAGCTGCTTAGAAGAACCCATGGCTGCTGTTTTTTGAGACATGGTTATAGGATTCTGAGTATTTAGAAAGCTTTGAAATTTACATCACCGGTCCTTTTCTAACAATGACTGTGAACAAGACTTAACTCTAAAAGGCTATTAGAGGACTGAGGCATATGTCAAAGTTATCTGAGCCCCCAATTCTCCTTTTGAAATTAACTCTTTAATTTTTCTCTCTTAAATTGTACAAAACAAAAATAATACAGTGATATTGCTTAACATGTTTAAAAGTGTGTTTCATTTTTTACTTTATGTTTTTTTGGAGATCATTTCATCTTCAACTTACATAACTATTCACAGTAACAGGAATGTTGACTAGGGTTACCCAAAGTTTTGCATGCCACTGTACCATATGTGCTTCATATATTAATTTTCCTTGTGTTTTTTATGCATTAAGTTTTTGGTGGTTGCCTCAACCTTTTCAATTACTGTTCTTACATAATAAGATTTGTATTATCTATTATTATGCTTGTGATTCATGTATAAATTCCCCCCTGTTTAAAATAAGTTTTTGGTGGTACTCTTGAACTGTTAAATCAGTGCATTCTCATAATAAGATTAAGTTTATGTATTGCTATGATTGTGTCTCTACATAATGCTTTTCTGGAAGAGACATGCAAATTAGTCTCCTTTTTAAAAGATAATGAAAACTAAACACCATATACCAGAAACTCAGCTCTTTAACCTTTAACAGAGGAGAGTGAAAAAAAATAGCTTTTCTGCCAGAGAGGTTGGGGTGATATTTTTCCTTATGGAGAGCGCCAAGCACACCTGAGGACTAATGAATGTCAGTAAACGCTCCTCTGAATTTCTGTGAAAAATATATAAAGATTATCAGAGAAGTCCACACACATACTACAGCATACATATTGCCCAGGGTAGCATACTAGTATCTCTCTCCCCTCCACCAGATATATCCTGAGTTTTTACAGCTACGGCACAGTGACAAAATAAAGTAAACAAATACTGTACATATACAATAAAAAAATGTTTTCTATAAGAAGTGCCAAACCATTTTGGTGCCTAATGAGTTAAAACTAAAACAGAAAAAAAATACAACAGATTTCTTAGGAGAGCTGTGTTTCTTTACTACTGCTACTTTCTTTTTTCTTTTTTTTCTTTATTTCCTAGGATATTCCTCCATCTTCTTAATGATGAGGTTTCCATATCTGATCACAGCACTCCAAATACAATGTAACCAGCAATCAACATAGGTACTTCAGCCTCGGTGTATTGTAAATTAAATGTGGACTTTTTTTTTGAGCATCCAGCTAAGTTCAAACATGTCATTTTCTAACAAGCCTTTCAACAAGCCTGTCATAGTGTTTACACTTTAAATTCATGTCCTGCTGTATCTCGTCAGAAACAACCATCTTGTGCCTCGAATTTTGTTTTTCCATCATTATTTTTCAATTTCAGGTTAAAGCTAATCTGATACATTGATCTAAGTCATTGACACCTCTGGTATCATCTATGCAGAAGACAGTATACCAATGGTACAATGTAATATAAAAGAAAATGATAGAATTGATCTATCTGAGTATTTTATAACAGTTTGTTTATTACATTCTTTCAGTTTTCAAAAATGAAAGAGGTTTTCCTGTAAGAAGAATCACTATGCAATACATTGGGCATTCCAAATGAAGTATTATTAGAATAAAATATTACCATTTTATGTACATTACATTTTCCTTTCAGGTAGCACCCCCTGCTGTTTTACCTGTGATCAAAATTTAGGTCCACCTTTCACAGGTGGACTGACATGCTCAGTAGTCTCCCTCCTCTCTTCCTTCTTTCAACACTGACAGAGTGATCTCGTAGAAAAGTAGGTCATGTGATCCAGACAACAATTCATTCTTTCATGTCTACTAAATTAATGGAAATATATAGCTATATCTCTGTCTAGACAGCGGTGAAAGAAATTGGGGAGGGGCATTTCATACCATAATGCTATTTATTAGTGGAATCTCCGGAGCTGTGTGTGAGGGATTATTTTCCATGCAGAAGAAGAACGGGTTAGAATGAGCTGACTGCAATGCACTTCTGGGATATGTAGGTGCTTGATTGTCACATGTGATGAGCTTCTGCCCACCCCACCAAAGCTGAAGACAGTGGTGTTGTAAATCAGTGAGAAAAGTAATGTAAAACGGGTTAAAATAACACTGAAGAGCAACAATATTTGCATTCATATAGTTAAAACAATGGAGCTCTTTCCTTCATATATATATTTTTAAATTCATGAACCGACACCTTTAACCCATTCTAAAGCTATTTCAATACAATGCCATGTCTGTATTACATTTTCTGTCATTTTTTAGACATAATTTGTCTGCTAATGAACACTTGGCCTTTCCACTTAGACATTCGACATTACACTTTTCAGTACAGATGGAGAATGTCCCTTTTTACAACATCAGTATGTTACAATGATCAGTGGTGGATTTTTATTTCTTTGGATGGGGTGTTGAGTTCAACAAACCTGGACTGAAGCATTGTCCAGCTGCCTCTGGTATCAGTGTATTATAGATCAGTTCAAAATGTTGCAGAAAAGTTATTTATAAAGAAACAAAGTGAAAAGTTAGTGGCAAATGCCATGGAAATATACAGTATACACAGTTCAAAAATGTGTTTACATTTCTATTTGAGGACTGGAAATACAGTATACTTGCAGTGACCCAGGACCACTTCAAATGGTTAGGCTACTTTCACACTAGCGTTTTTAAATTCCGGTATCGAGTTCCGTCATAGGGGCTCAATACCGGAAAAAAACACTTCCGTTTTGTCCCCATTCATTGTCAATGGGGACAAAACTGAACTGAAGACAACGGAATGCTCCTGAAAGCATTCCGTTCTGTCTTCAGACCGGAGAACAAACTGCAGCATGCTGCGGTTTTCTCTCTGGTCCAGGCATCCGCACCAAGATGGATCCGGAATGACCCCCAATGCAAGTCAATGGGGACGGCTCCGTTTGGTGTGACCACAATGGTAAACGGATCCGCCCTCCATTGACTTTCAATGGAGTTCAAGACGCATCCGTCACCACATACATACAGACATACAGACATACATACATACATACATACATACAGTACAGACCAAAAGTTTGGACACACCTTCTCATTCAAAGAGTTTTCTGTATTTTCATGACTATGAAAATTGTAGATTCACACTGAAGGCATCAAAACTATTGACTTGAATTAACACATGTGGAATTATATACTTAACAAAAAAGTATGAAACAACTGAAAATATGTCTTATATTCTAGGTTCTTCAAAGTAGCCACCTTTTGCTTTGATTACTGCTTTGCACACTCTTGGCATTCTCTTGAAGAGCTTCAAGAGGTAATCCCCTGAAATGGTATTCCAACAGTCTTGAAGGAGTTCCCAGAGATACTTAGCACTTGTTGGACCTTTTGCCTTCACTCTGCGGTCCAGCTCACCCCAAACCATCTAGATTGTGTTCAAGTCTGGTGACTGTGGAGGCCAGGTCATCTGGCGTAGCACCCCATCACTCTCCTTCTTTGTCAAATAGCCCTTACACAGCCTGGAGGTGTGTGTAGGGGTCATTGTCCTGTTGATAAATAAATGATGGGCCAACTAAACGCAAACTGGATGGAATAGCATGCCGCTGCAAGATGCTGTGGTAGCCATGCTGGTTCAGTATGCCTTCAATTTTGAATAAATCCCCAACAGTGTCACCAGCAAAGCACCCCCACACCATCACACCTCCTCCTCCATGCTTCACGGTGGGAACCAGGCATGTAGAGTCCATCCGTTCACCTTTTCTGCGTCGCTCAAAGACATGGTGGTTGGAACCAAAGATCTGAAATTTGGACTCATCAGACCAAAGCACAGATTTCAACTGGTCTAATGTCCATTCCTTGTGTTCTTTAGCCCAAACAAGTATCTTCTGCTTGTTGCCTGTCCTTAGCAGTGGTTTCCTAGCAGCTATTTTACCATGAAGGCCTGCTGCACACAGTCTCCTCTTAACAGTTGTTGTAGAGATGTGTCTGCTGCTAGAACTCTGTGTGGCATTGACCTGGTCTCTAATCTGAGCTGCTGTTAACCTGCAGTTTCTGAGGCTGGTGACTCGGATAAACTTATCCTCCGCAGCAGAGGTGACTCTTGGTCTTCCTTTCCTGGGGCGGTCCTCATGTGAGCAAGTTTCTTTGTAGCGCTTGATGGTTTTTGCGACTGCACTTGGGGACACTTTCAAAGTTTTCCCAATTTTTCGGACTGACTGACCTTCATTTCTTAAAGTAATGATGGCCACTCATTTTACTTTATGTAGCTGCTTTTTTCTTGCCATAATACAAATTCTAACAGTCTATTCATTATGACTATCAGCTGTGTATCCACCTGACTTCTGCCCAACACAACTCATGGTCCCAACCCCATTTATAAGGCAAGAAATCCCCTTAATAAACCTGACAGGGCACGCCTGTGAAGTAAAAACCATTTCAGGTGACTACCTCTTGAAGCTCATTAAGAGAATGCCAAGAGTGTACAAGCAGTAATCAAAGCAAAAGGTGGCTACTTTGAAGAACCTAGAATATAAGACATATTTTCAGTTGTTTCACACTTTTTTGTTAAGTATATAATTCCACATGTGTTAATTAATAGTTTTGATGCCTTCAGTGTGAATCTACAATTTCCATAGTCATGAAAATACAGAAAACTCTTTGAATGAGAAGGTGTGTCCAAACTTTTGGTCTGTACTGTACATACATACATACATACATACACACACATACACATACACATACACACACACAACACATACATACTTACATACTCCAGGCAGGAAGGAAGGCAGGCCACACGTCTTCATGCCCAGGAGGCGCGCCGCTATGACGATTCCCTACAGCGCCCAGTAGAGGGAGCTGTGGGGAATCGTCAAAGGTCATAGCTGCGCGCCTCCTGGGCGTGAAGACGCGCGGCCTGCCTGCCTGGAGTATGTAAGTATGTATGTGTTTGTGTGTATGTGTGTGTATGTATGTATGTCTGTATATGGTCCCTGCGGCAGTCCGGATCCAGTGGCACCCTTCACTTGCCGGATCCGGACTGCCGCTAGTGTGAAAGTAGCCTTAACTTATTGAGGAGCAGTCAAATGTTGTGATTTATTGCTATGTATATTAAATAAATAGCTAACACTGATAGTCCTAGTTAGGTTGACTGGCTAGATCTGTTCCTCTTAGCTTTTAATAGAGCAAGTGTCTAGCTATCAGAGCTAGAGGCACCACATGGATGTGTGAGCTCCTTAGAAGTAGACCTAGAGAGAAGCCTGGTCCAGGGAATCATCATCCCTGAGGCTGAAAGTAGCCAGATGTCAACTATCCCCATGAGGGAAAGAGAACCAATATTCACAGATGATAGAGAGCCACTTAAATGGCCATCCCTGTAAAAACAGTAAGGTATTGCTTGTTTATGGCAAAACACTTTACTGCTTTGTAGAAAGAGTACATTGCTTTGGCACTCACCACATTTGGAGATGGACTGGTCATCCAGATCTCTTATCTGCACCTCACAGTTATTGAGAATGAAACTGCACACCTATTTGGGAAGATTGTAGAATGTACTTAAAGTGAGACTCAGGGGTGATTACTGTCATCATTGTTGCTGCTAATATACAGCTATTGGGAAGATTTTACCCTGTGATATGCCTTTGAACTGTGTATAGCTACTTTATATACTGCAACACCTATTGTCTATTCAGTAAAAGAGAGACCCATTTATTGTAACCATACGGGCCTGGATTTTGACTCCATCATTCTTCAGCTGGCCCTGTACCTGCCCTCCTGCCTCACACCTCACCGTCACACTCATCTAACATCACCTAACATCAAGGAAACCACAGCCATTATTAGGGTTGCACCTCTCCATTCACTTCATGGTCTCAAAGAGCATTGGAGTGTTGGCGTTAGGACATCCACCATGAACCACCACCACTCCTATCAGTGCCAAAACTACCATTTCTTTTCTCCCAGCTTTCTCCCTGCAGGCTCACTACACACTCATTGACAAAAAAATAAATAAAATAGTGCACCGAGGTAGAATTGTTGGATTGCTAAAAGTCTCGGGTGCAGTTATGCCTAAGGCAGATGTATATAGTAAATTATTATAGTTGTGGTCTAAATAGACACTGGGGCTTGTCACAAGAGGGCAAGTGTTCCCCTGCTACCCTATAAACAGGCACTAACAGGTTAATTCTTTGAAGTGTGCCTCTTGGCGAGAGATCATTGAGTGGTAAACATACAGTAGCATTATGATGTACTCGAAGAAATTTTGCCCAGTTGACAGACTTGATTTGAGAGGGGGCTCATCACTGGACTGAGAGAAGCTGGATGATTGTTTTGATGAGTTTCTTGCCTCTGGGCTATTCTCACCTAGCTGATAGGAGGTGTTGGGAGCATTACTTGATTGGCTGACAAGCATGAGCATCTCCCACAGTTTTATTTTCCACCTTCCAGACACAGGTGGCACCTTCATTAAACACCCCTTATCAGAAAGAAATTTTGTGTCATTGCTCCCATTGTGTATCCTGCCATTGTCAAATAGCCACTGTTGTCTTCGTTTTTAGTAGTATCATGAACAACAAACATGGACTGGTCTGGACTGGAACTGTATGGTCTTTAGTAACTAATCTAAGTTCTGTTTGGGATCCCGTTCCAGTATGGAGACCACTAGGTGAGCGCTTTAATCCTGTCTTTGCTGTGGAGGGACATACTACCCCAACTGCTGGTGCGACGACCTGGGGAGACATCACATACGACTGTCAGTCATCTCTAGTAGTGATATGAGGGACACTAACAGCTCAGGACACTCTGTGGCAGCAACATTTTTTCCAGCAATGTCTCTGCCTCATCACCAGATTTATTGCCAATTGAGCATTTATGGGAAGAGTTTGGATGCCAGTTTGAAAAACCTATGAGTGTTCAGGATCTACGGTACAGGTCCAGCTGCAACAACTGTAAAGAACAGTAAGGATACAGTAAAGAACCAGTAAGCCTCCATAACCAACCATATCTCATGTTGTATTCAGGCTAGAGGCAATGTCTCATCTTGTATCCATACTACTGGTGGCCAAACAGGGTGCTAGAGTCCCCTTTCAATTGTACAGTTTTCCCTAATAACCATATCCTTTAGGTCTAATATTGTAATCACTTACATATATCATAATTACATTCACACCTAGAAAGTTTCATTCTGTTCCAACAACTCCTTCTTGGTGAGTTTTGCCTGGTTTAATAGGGTTGATCCTGAGAGGTTCTCTTTAAATGAGTGTTTATATGCTCTGAGCAGACCACAAATATGTGCTGCAGACTGTGCAGTCAGAATGCTCCTCTAGTAGATTATACTGTAAAGTGGACAGAGCAGCTTGTACTATTTGTGAAAAGATGCAGGCTGCAGAGGACAAACAGTTGCAAACTTTTAATAAAAAAGAACTGGAATAGCATTTTTTGCCCAAAATAAATACAAATGTAATAATCAGAATATTCGTTAAATATGTCCATACCCCTCAGCCTTACATCACACACCACCTCCTTTGTTCCTCTTTCCAACCATCATTTTCCTATTGTGTAAACACCCCCAGAACATAGTTCTCACTGCATTTGAGTCCTAATGTCATTGGGCTTGCCCACTTAATTAATTCCTTTAAATATTATGTTGATGTGACGTTTTGATGCCAATGACAACATCACACATTGGTCCTAACTAGAGATGAGCGAATCTATTCGTCGATTTGTTGATTCGTATTGAATCTTGGAAATTTTTAGCTGCGAAGCGAATCTGAATATTAGATGATTCGCTTCGGCTTTGTACGCATTCGCTAGTTGTCCTAAAATTATACGCTATTGCTATGTATAAGTTACTCTATACGCTGGTGCGCACAAATTCAAATCATTAGCGAAATTTTACTGTTAGTTCGTTTATCGTGCGCAAAAGCCCGGGAAGAAAGCAGTCACCTGACCTAGTGGGCAGGGCTTGCTTTGATTGGCTCAGGCTCAGTAAGCAAGTGACGCATCACTGCTGCGAGTGCTGAGACGAGCAGAAGAACTGTCTGTGAAGTTCTGAGACTCTAAGACCTGTTTTGTGAAAATTGGGGTGTAATTGCTTTGGGAATCCATATTACACATATCAAGGATACTGCAGGGATACTACAGGGCCAGTTCAGGGCTAGTAATTCATCAGGCAGAGAGAGAGAGACAGGGAGAGATGGGAGAGATAGGGAGATACAGGGACAAAGACAAGCTGCAGGGCCACAGAGTGAATTGAAAAATGTCTGGAATGGATAAGCAAAAGGGGTGCGGTTCCAGCCATACCTCGAGCTCTAAAAAAAAGTAGAAGGTGGCACAGGGGAGTAGTGCCAAAGGACCTGTAGCCGGAGCATCTACTAGTAGTATTCACAATACTTGGCCGTTGTTCCACCAGGCTAACCCACCAAGGCGCAAAATTGTAGTGGAGGAGAAAGTGGATGAGGTAGTGGAGTGGATGGCACGCTCATCTCAGTCTCAGCCAGATGATCTGCTGTCATCTGCTGATACAGTATACATATGAAGCCAGGGGTCAGACTCAGAGCGCTCCTCCTGCTCCACCATTCCTCTCCAGCAAAGCCCTTAATTTTCGTACGCAATTTGTACGCTTATGCATACATGTTCAAAGAAGTTCCATACCGTTTTACCTGAACGTTCGTTATTAGTGCGCGAATGTTTGCTAAAAGCCATATAATTAAGTATATTTTGTACGCAAATTCAACGAATCTATTTGTCGAATATACGAATCTTAGGAAAAGTTCGGCGAATAAAATTTTGCATAATTCGCTCATCTCTAGTCCTAACAATATTTTCTGTATTAAGCAATACTTGTATGGCCAGAAGTGCTTAGTAGGGCAGAACTTCTTAAACCTTTGTACTCAGGCATAACCAATAATCAAATACGACCAATAATCATATTACCCCCAACAATGTCAATCAAATACCACCATTCAGCATGCATAATACCCTCAAGCAGCACCAAGTACCACAGTATAGTACAACATATCTAAGTAATGCCACCACATATCTCCTTAGTAGTGCCAAACAAATACCAGAATGCTTAATGCAAAATCATTGGAAAAAGCATTGTCCCAATTTCCCTCATTGGCAGAAGCATTGTACACCTTCCCACCTCTCCCCCACTGACAGCAGCATTGTCACCCTTCCCACTTCGTCCCCACTGGTGGCTTCATTGTCCCCTTTCCTACTATTTACACACTGGGAGCAGCATTGTCCCCTTCCTACCTCTCCCTACTGGCAGCAGCATTGTCCCCCTCCCACCTGTCACCCTCTGGTAACAGCATAGTTGCCCTTCCTACAGTGCCTGTTTTCAACTGGCAGCAACAATGTCCCACTTCCCACTTCTCCCCCACTGGTGGCAACAATATCTCGCTTCCCACCTCTCTCACACTGGTATTCGTATTCCCCTCCTTCCCCCCTCTGATCTGCTCCTGGCGAGACACCACAAGTTCTAGTGTGGCTACATAAGAATGTAAAAAATTCATACTCTACAACACTGCATGTGGGAATATAACCTTTCAGTTTTCAATGAAGTTCTGAAATCAAATGCAAGCTATAACACAATTTAGTTACTTATGTGGAGAAAAAAAACACATGGCATGAAAATTTGCAGCTCAACTATTATTACTGTAGTTTGTATAGTGTTGCCTTTCAGCCAAAACCTAAGGAGGCCTCATTTTTTTCTAATAAGATTTACAGAAAAGCTTGAACTTCCTCTGTTCATGTAGAGCCCACCTTTTATCAATCGATATAAACTTTTCCATCAGAACTTTTTTAATATAAAATTGTCATCATCAACTGGGAATATACAGTAGTAGGTACCATCATTTAATTACAATTAGGAGAACAGGATGAACAAAATACTGCAGGGGGGCAAGTAGAGCTACCATTAAAAAGTTCAAATTAATTGCTGTTAGCAAGAGCATTACAAGAGTGCTAATTAAATTTAAGAAAAAAAATATCTTCTAAGACTTTATTCTGATCATAGTCAATGCAGTAGTTTTCCCTTTGCAAATGAGGCCTAAATTTCATGTGCAGAGGTAGCACTTGTATCTGGGTCCTAGTGCCTGGTGGAACCCAAAGGCCCTTTTGCCGTATAAGAAGAAACTGGTATTATGAATAGCACATGGTGGATGGGAACATACAATTTTGCATTGCTGCCATGAAATGTCAAGTTATTTTGGCATTGCTCTATTATTATGCAGATTTGCAAAATGGAGCCATAACAAGGCTACTGTAGAGGTGACTAGAGCCTCCACTCTACAGTACCTCCTTGTGAATCCTACTGAAAAAAAGATGTACCAAGTTCCATTAGACTAGATGCATTGAACCTAATGGTAAATATCTTCCTAAATGTGGTATCCAATGAAATGCATACAACTGTGCACTGAGGCTGTCTCTGAAGTCACTATTGAGACATTCAAGAGGTTAAATGACTAAGATCTGGGGTACAGTTTGTCTGATCCTGGTTGTTACAGCAACCACAGGGCCCTGGGCTCCCTTTTTGGCCACACAGGAACTGCTGCAGTTAGAGTAAGAGCTGAAGGTACAGCTGCCGGCATGCGGCCAATCCATGCTGACTATACAGTATCCATTGCCCACAAGATTTTACTGCACAATCTTGTTGATCTAGTAGAAATTTTTTGTTAGAACCCAGAACAACTCCTAATAACTTTCTTCATGTCTAGCTGTAGCTTTGATTCTTTGCACTCAAATTTTATAGCAAGGCAAGACGGCAGGGAACAAGAAGTATATGGTAGTTGGTCTGGTGTCTTGTTTTTTTCTGCATCTTTGCAAAAATCATGTGACACGGAACACAATCTTACATAGCACCCACTGAAGTAAATGGGCTATTTGTGCTATATACAGCAAAACAAAGTCCTCCAAAGAATCTTCCTTTGCAGGGGTTTTCTGTTCTGTCTAAGAGACGGGGATCATATATAGGGGACCTCATCCATGTAGATAATATTTAAAATGTTTGTGTGAGCTTGAAAATGTATGCATTACTATTCTCATGTAGACACTACCCTTGGTTGGATTCAAAGCCTGAACCTTAGTTCTACAAGATTACAAAACTGAAACATCAGACTTCTTTAAAGGGCTACAGTTTTCTGTCCAGAAGCAATATCTAGAGACAGATATGTCAGAGCTGCTAGATCTGTCCGGGGTTCGAATTGTGGAAAACCATAATGAGTGCATGAATTGAGCCCCTTCAGCAGGGGCGTAGCTAAAGCCTCATGGGCCCTGGTGCAAGAGTTCAGCTTGCCCCCCCCCCCCCCCCAGCGCTGGTGCACCTAGCTTTTCTGCCGGCCAAGTCAAAAATTGCCCCCCCCATGCCAAATTCTCACCCTAACCTTTTCCCTCCTAACATTACGTGTATCACTACAAAACATACAGGGTAAGGCTACATTCACACCACAGTTGTTTTTGCAGCCTCTGATCTGCATATTTTGCGGCTCAGATGCAAACCCATTCACTTAAATGAGAACTGTGTGCTGTCCGCATCTGTATGTCCATTCCTATTTTTGTCCATTTGCGGACAAGGATAGGCATCGTTACAGTGGATCTGCATAAAAAACGGATGCCATACGAAACATCATCCTTTTTTTGCGGATCCGCAATTTGCAAACTGCAAAACACAATGTCCTTGTTAATGTAGCCTAATACAGTGCCCCATACCTCTTACATCCAGTGACGTCTCCTCTGATGTAGATCTTCTCTTTCCTAATCTTCTCCTTTCAGACCAGACGCCATTTTTCAGCCATTTCTCATCTCTGCAGTTTGACAGAAAAAAAATCTTAGTTTACTACTAGAGATGAGCGAATCGATTCGTCGATTTGTTGATTCGTATCGAATCTTGGGATTTTTTTAGCTGCAAAGCGAATCTGAATATTATGTGATTCGCTTCGGCCACCTCTCGGGCTTCAGTGCTCCCTACTAGTGGTGTCCCTTCTGCAATTTCTAAAAAAAGAAGCCACCGAAGCCCACCTTATAATCCGGCAGTTATAGAGGACAGCATTCCTGAGGATTTCTTAGAGGGCAGTCAGAGTTTGGACTGCCCGGAATTGTCAGTTGGTGGGGAACAGCTTAATTTGCATTCCCAAAAATGTGTTGTGGAGGAGTCTGATGATGAATCTGATGTGTTAAACCGGAGGACCTGGGAAGCGTATCGGGCTGGTGAGGAGGATTTGAGCTCAGAGGAGGAGGGTGGTACTAGTAGTGGCAGCAACAGAGGGCAGAGGCGAGTTAGGCCCAGGGCTAGTGTTTCCCTGGGAACTAGCGAGACCCCAAATATAGTGGGGCCGGCACCAGGGTGTAAGCGTGCAAGGGCTACAAGCTTGGCCAGCTGTGGAGGGCGCATGTCGGGTGTGTGGAAGTATTTTACCACTCTGCCGGGGGATAGCAGTAAGGCCACGTGTAATTTGTGTAAACAGAAATTGAGCCGTGGGAAAGCCACAAATGTTGGGACCACTGCTCTGTGGAACCATTCGAAGCAGCGTCATGCTGGCAATTTAGAGCAGCCCATTAATACTAAAGAGCTGGTTACTTCTCCCGGGGTCCCTTCTGTCAGGCAGGCCGCATCCAGGGCCATAGCTCAGCCCGCATCCCGGTGTGTAACTAGTACATCCACCTTGTCGGCCAGTGCGTGCATTTCTCCACCTCCTCTCATTCGGCAGCCGTCCATTGCCGAGTGCATGGCCAGGAAGCAGTTTTACGCCACAAGTAATCTGACAGTGCACAAACTGAATGGTCACCTGACAAAGTTGCTGGCTGTGCAGTCTCTGCCTTACCAGCTGGTTGACTGCCCAGCTTTTAGGGAGCTAATGGCTTGCGCTCAGCCATGCTGGCAGGTCACTAGCCGGCATTACTTCTCCAACAAAGCTATCCCCGCCCTTTACTCCCACGTGGCTGACAATATTGGACGCTCCCTGCAGCTGTCTCTCTGCAGCACGGTGCACGTCACTGTGGACACCTGGAGCAGTGCTTACGGCCAGGGGCAATACATGTCCTTTACTGCCCACTGGCTGAATGTATTTAGTGGCAGCGAGGCAGGAACCCCCCCAGCAACCCAGTCAATTGCTGTTGGCACCTCCACGTGCTTTCCAGCCAGGATTGCAGCAGACCACCCAACAACTATCCACTTCCACCTCCACGGGCTGTCCGCCTGCTGGAGCGTCAGTGCAGCGAGTTACCCCCGCTCCTTCATATCACATGTGCCAGGTGAAACGCTGCCATGCAGTGTTAGACTTAGTTTGTCTTGGCAGTAGCAGCCACACAGGCCAGCGCTTGCTGCATTACATGAAGCAGCAAATAGCGCGCTGGCTGACTCCACGGCAGCTGGAAGTGGGCGGTAGGAATACTTTGGATATCGCCCACTGACAGTAGCTGCAGCATGGGCACGTCTTTGAGTCTGTGTGTAGGAGGAGGAAGCGCTAACTATGAAGGGGCATATAAAGGTACTTTCTTTCGAACTAGTGCATTTGCATGCTACAAACGGGAGAACGGCCAGCACCATTAACAATAATAATTAGAATACCTTCACTTAAGTTGTTTGGGTCAAGAGTTAGAGGCGTTGCCTAGCATGAAACAAAATTACTGCAGCGCACTACGCACAACCACGTTGTCCTTCTATACTTTTTTTCATTATTCGCAGTGACTGCTGGTATATATACAATACAGTACACTATTTTTTTTACGTTTTTCCTTATCAAATATTTTGCTACTCACCCTGCCGTATCTCTGCTCGGATCTCATTAAGCCGCTCTGGGCATTTGAATTTCAGATCGGACGATTTCCGCTGGATCTGGCCCGGGGTCCGCACGGTGTGGAAACTATGGCGCAGGCCTTGGATCACCTGCTGGATCACCTCCTTCTTATGCTGGTTTGGATGGCGGATGTGTGCCATCGTAATCCTCTCTGTCCATCAGCCGGATCAGGAATTTCAGCTCTTCAGAGCTAAATGATGAGGATCGCCTGGATAACATTTTCGAATATTCGCTCTGCCTCTGAGGAGTGCACGCCGCAGCCTCTCATCGTGCATGCCTGCGTATTACGTAATCGCGTAGACAATAGTACGCTGAGTTTCGTACGCTATTTTGCGTACGTCTTCTAAGAAGTTGCGTAGATTTTTTAAATGAACGTTCGTTATTAGTTTGCAATGTTCGCTAATAGCACATAATAACGTATATTTTGTATGCAAATACAACGAATCTATTCGTCGAATATACAAATCTTAGGAAAACTTCGGCGAATGTTCGGCGAATAATTTTTTGAATGATTCGCTCATCTCTATTTACTACTTTTCCATCATCCTCCCGTCTTCTGGACAAATCATCCTACCACCCCCAGTACTGTGCCACTAGTACCACACAGATAGTGCCCTTCAATAATTATTGGCACACAGTGTCCTAAAATAACTGCGCCCAGCAAATAGTGTCCCTGACAGTAATAGTGTAAACATAACGTCCCCCAGAAATAACTGCGCTGATACTGTGCCAGGTGCCCCCACAGTAATATTGCTCCCCAAAGTCCCAACTAATAATTCTCTGCCAGAGTGCACTTGTTAGTAATAGTGCTCCCAACAGTACTAATGTCCCCACTGTGCCCCAGAAGTAATAATGCTTCCAATGTGCCAGTGCGAAGTGCCCCAATAATGTGCCAGAAGTGCCCCCAAAATTTCACCCCAATAATGTGCCAGTAAGAAGTGCTCCCCAACCATAGATGCCCCCCAAATTATGTGCCAGTAAGAAATGCCCCAATAATGCACCCATGTGCCAGTAAGAAATGCCCCAGTGCCCCATGTGCCAGTAAAATGCCACCAATGCCCCGATGTGCCAGTAAAAATGCCCCCAGTGCCAGCAAAATGCGGCCAGTGCCCCCATGTGCCAGTAAAAATGCCCCCAGTGCTAGTAAAATGCCCCCAGTGCCCCATGTGCCAGTAAAAATGCCCCCCCCAGTGCCCCCCATGTGCCAGTAAAAATCCCCAGTGCCTCCATGTGCCAGTAAAAATGCCCCCAGTGCCCCATGTGCCAGTAAAAATGCCCCCAGTGCCCCCATGTGCCAGTAAAAATGCCCCCCAGTGCCAGTAAAATGCCCCAGTGCCCCCATGTGCAGTAAAAATGCCCCCAGTACCCAGTAAAAATGCCCCCAGTGCCAGTAAAATGCCCCCAGTGCCCCCATGTGCCAGTTAAAATTTCCCCTAGTGCCAGTAAATTCCCCAGTGCCCCCATGGTGCCAGTAAAATGCCCCCTAGTGCCCCCATGTGCCAGTAAAAATGCCCCACAGGGCCCCATGTGCCAGTAAAAATGCCCCCGGTGACAGTAAAATGCCCCCATTGCCCCCATGTGCCAGTAAAAATGCCCCCATGTGCCAGTAAAAATGCTCCCAGTGCCCCATGTGCCAGTAAAAATGCCCCCAGTGCCTCCATATGCCAGTAAAAATGCCCCCAGTGCCAGTAAAATGCCCCCAGTGCCCCCATGTGCCAGTAAAAATGCCCCATGTGCCAGTAAAAATGCCCCCAGTACCAGTAAAAATGCACCCAGTGCCAGTAAAAATGCCCCCATGTGCCAGTTAAAATTTCCCCTAGTGCCAGTAAAATGCCCCAGTGTCCCCATGTGCCAGTAAAAATGCCCCCATGTGCCCCTAAAAATGCCCCCAGTGCTCCCAATAGAGCTCCAGTCCGTGACTGCTACAATTAAAAAAAAATTAACACTAATACTTACCTCCATCAGGCTGGCAGCGATGCGATGCAGGCCTCTTCCGGCCTGTGTCCCGCGCTGTACAGCTCAGGCGGCGCGATGACGTGTCTGCAGCCTATCAGAGAAATGGGCAGGGGAGACGCCTCTCCTTCCCCTGCCCCGCAGTACAATACAGGCATCTGTTGCTACTGACATAAACAGCAGCCAATTAACCATTGACTCTTGAGGGAAAAGAACCTTGGTCAGAGTATACCATCATGAGTGTAAGGCCCCATTCACACGACCATATGTACATTTCTGCATCTTATCCGCATTTTTGCGGATAAGATGCGGGACCATACAGACCCATTCATTTTTCCATAGGAGAAAAAAAAATGCGGAATGCACACCGTGTGCATTCCGCATCCGTATTTTACGGAAGTTCTCCCGCAAAAAAAATGAAACATGTCCTATACTTGGCCGCAAAATCACGTCCGTAGCCCCATTAAAGTCAATGGGTCCGCAAAAATGCGGAACACTACGGAAGAGTTTCTGTATGTCTTCCGTTCTGTTTTTATCATGGAATACATACGGTCGTGTGAATGGGGCCTAAGTGATATAAATCTAGCGCCTCAAAATAAAACTTAACTTTTACCTGTTGCAATTGCATGGTTTCTCCTAACGTAGGCGTTTCATGCACATGGTGTGCTTAATCATAGTTCAGAGAACAAAATTAAACCAAGGTATCTTTTAAAACCAAAGTAGCCAATGAAAAAGTGAAAAAGGGGATCATGTCATTGACGACACTCCTACATAAGGTAGACTGTTATATGTAAAAAATACCTGTAGAAACCTAAAAACAGGTGCCCTTATGGATTACACATAGTCACATATGGAAGTATTTAAGTAACAATAGAATGTGAACAAATCATAGAAACAAAAATGTACAAGGAAAAAGCATTGTGCATTAATGACTAGTAAAAGGAAATAAAACAACACTGTAAAATGCATCATTTAGGACACGTGATTTTTCTATTCAAGAAAGAACCACGGTCAAGAAAAATAAATAATGCAATTGTGTGAATAAGCCTAGCAATGTATCATTATGATATTATGATGCTGTACTAAAATATATCTAGTATGTGATTCGGGGCTGCAAACAGAAAAAATAATCTGCCAGGTGTAGAAATGCTGTCCAAATTATATACAGTATACATGAGAAAACACCAGATGTATAAAAATACCTGTTAGTACAAGAAGCACTTGCTGACAATTACTATTGTCCTGATCAGCAGCCAATTGGCTATTGACTCTAAAGGGAAAAGAACCTCGGTCAGGTTATGAGTAGCAAAGCATTCCAATTTTGTATGTCAATGACAATCCCTAAAGCTAGAGTAGACTATGTAACATCATTGTTCCTGATCCATAAAGACATTATATTCATTAAAAACAATTCTAACAAGAATGGGAACAGTTTATGTATGACCACTACCTCTGCGTGGTAACCAGATTAATAGTGCTCCTCCTATTGGTTAAAAGATTTGTATGTAGGTTGCTATGTGCTACTATAGAGCCAGCTTTGTAATAATGGCACTCTATATACTTCTATAGGGCTGAATATACACAGTCGCAATATACACTTCAAGTCACATTATTATGACCACCAGCTGATACAAAGAGTAACTGCCTTTTGCAGTATGGACAGCAGCTAGACAGACTGGGAGTAACTCAATAAGGTCCTGGTAGGTTGTCACCAGTATCTGGAGCCATGATGACTGCAGTCCCACAGGTGCTTAAAAGGGTATTCCCATCTCACACATGTAGTTTGTATAGTTAGATATAGCCATACCAATGTTATTACTAATAGAATGTATTTATATAAAATGTACCGTTTAGAAGATTTTCCTATTTGTACAGGCATTGTCCCACACACAGCAGTCAGGCCATTGACCCTGGTTATGGCCACCGTGGCCATGTAGTAGTGGTGGCCAGCTTGCTCCTTTTCAAACCCGCTCTGAGGTAACTGCTGTATTGTGAACGCACATTGCATGAGCATGCAGAGACACATAGAGGAGGAGGATCCATAGAGTGAACATGCCAATAAAGGTGGTCCTACAGATGCTCAATTAGGTTCAAGTCTGAGGAATTAGAGGGCCAGAGTAGTACTTAGAAGTCTTGGTCATGCTTTTCTAACCAATGTCGGACATTTCTAGCAGCGTGACGTGTCACATTGTCTTTTTGGAAGATCCCATCCGCCCCAGGGAATGCAAATAGCATGTGTGGGTGTAAGTGATCTGCAAGGATGGATTTATACCCAAATCAGTTGAGAGTACCCTCCACATGGATGAGTGGGCCCAGAGAATACCACTAAAACATTCTCCAGACCATCAAGCCAGTTCATGACATGTAACTTATTTAGTAACATAGTAACATAGTAACATAGTTTATAAGGCCGAAAAAAGACATCTGTCCATCCAGTTCGGCCTGTTTTCCTACAAGTTGATCCAGAGGAAGGCAAAAAAACCCTGTGAGGTAGAAGCCAATTTTCCCCACTTTAGGGAAAAAAATTCCTTCCCGACTCCAATCAGGCATCAGAATAACTCCCTGGATCAACAACCCATCTCTAGTAACTATACCCCGTAATATTATTACCCTCCAGAAATACATCCAGGCCCTTCTTGGACTCTCTTAGTGAACTTACCATCACCACCTCCTCAGGCAGAGAGTTCCATAGTCTCACTGCTCTTACCGTAAAGAATCCTCTTCTATGTTTGTGTACAAACCTTCTTTCCTCCAGACGCAGAGGATGTCCCGTCGTCACAGTCACAGTCCTCGGGATAAATAGATGATGGGAGAGATCTCTGTACTGACCCCTGATATATTTATACATAGTTATTAGATCTCCCCTCAGTCGTCTTTTTTCTAAAGTGAATAACCCTAATTTTGATAATCTTTCTGGGTCCTTTAGTCCACCCATTCCAGTTAGTACTTTAGTTGCCCTCCTCTGAACCCTCTCCAGCTCTGCTATGTCTGCCTTGTTCACAGGAGCCCAGAACTGTACACAGTACTCCATGTTTGGTCTGACTAGTGATTTGTAAAGTGGCAGGACTATGTTCTTATCACGGGCATCTATGCCTCTTTTGATGCAACCCATTATCTTATTGGCCTTGGCAGCAGCTGTCTGACACTGGTTTCTACAGTTTAGTTTGCTGTAATTTAGACTCACCTACAATATGCAGCCACTTTTAGATTTTTTTTTTTTTTTTTACCAGGGACACTTTATGTCCCCAATCCACCCCTGGGCTTGAATGGTCAAAAAATACAAACACTACCCTGAAAAATAAATATCCTTTCTGGGATCATAAAATATACCATATACTGTATTGTAATAATTCTGTATAATTCAGTGTTGCCAAAATGTATCAGAACTGCCTTAATTCCTTCTAACATTATGTAATTGCTCTGCAAAATATTTGTAAACCGTAAAGTTTTTTTTTTTTTTTAGAAAACCAAAGTGCTTTGTTACCAGCAGAACATGAATAATGGAACACATGTCTGGAGACAATCCCGTGAAACATTTTCATTCATTTCAGGCCTGATCCATGGTTGGCATCCTAAACGAATGAGTGTTTAAGGTACGGATAAATAAGCCATTCCCGAAATAAAGCAATATTCTTTATAGGTGCTTTAAAGAAAGGTAAGTTGTGAATTCATGTTTTATGGTGGCTTGAAGATCTTGAGATGCAATATGCAAACATCCACCAGCACCATACATCTGGAGCCCTGAGCTACGAGCACTGGTGAAGTGCTATGCTGCGTTGTGTATTCGAAAGTACAAGACAGAAAATCTATGTAATTACCTCTGAAGCAGAAGACGCTGTGCAGCCTGACAGAACAGCATGTGTAGGAAGCACTTTGTGAGGTCTCTGTTGACTAATTCCCAGCTCCACATGATTTTATCCATAAGTCTTCTGCATTAACAACTATTGTGAGAAGACACTGGCGCTCTTTCCCCTCCCCTCCCCCTTCTGTATCCATATCATAAGTATATTTTTTTTTAATAAAAACAGTTTGCATGTCTACATTTCTAAGGATAACCTGTAGGATTAGGAAATAACATCTGCTTATTTCTGCAAAGCATATGTTTGGCCGGGAATATTATTGTGTATTAATGCTGATCTTCCGAAAAGTAGTTTAAGGTATTCAGTGTGTAGCCACTGCTTGTTTCAAAAAAAGGACTTATTCTTCTACTTCATTAACTCTTTCTTGCCATAAAAAACAAAAATAACTCTGCAGAATCTTGAATTTTAGATGTCATATACAGGGCATACTCATGTGCATGGAGCCTATACGAAGATAAAAACAGTCCCTGTGCTTCTGTAATGTGGACCATATGTCATCTGATAAGATACGTTTTCTGTTAGATTTGGTCATTGATACTGTACAATTCTGTAGGTACAGTTGGGCTTCCAAGACTTTAAAGGGGTTTTCTGGAAGTAGAATAGCTGATGACCTATCCTTGGGATGGGTTTTTAATATCAGATTTCTGGGGGTCTGACTCGCGGCACTACCAGAAGAAGCAGTGGCTCCCCATTGAGTCCTGTGACCTCCTCCTAAGAGTGTGACATTACATTCATCGGTCACATGGCCTATTTTCAGCTCAGTACCAATAAAATGAATGGGCCTTGACTTCAATACCAAGCACAGCTGCTGTACAATTTATAGCAGCTGCGCTTGGTATGCTGTAAGGTCATAGTGCAGCCTCTTTCAAACAGCTGATCATCAGGAGAGCTGGGAGTTGGACTACAACCAATCTGATATTGATGACCTATCCTGAGGATGCCATCAATATTGTGTAGTGCCCTGAAGCAGGGACACTCTGAAGTCTGGACATTTGTGGACATTTGCCTATATCCCCTATGTAAAGTTAAAATGTCTTACTTTATTTCTCTTGAAAGGGTTAACTTTTAACTACTGTTTATTACTGTGTTACTACATTTCATATGTATGTTGTGATATATATCCTATTCATTATCAGTATTTACGTGGCTCCGTGGAAAAGGTTAATGAATACTAAGAGACTGTTAGGACTTTGATTGAGAAGCTGGTAATTTTCCACATCTGTCATATGACTTGTTTACCACCATGTTTTGGAGGGAAAAACCCAGACTTGTTTATCACCAAAAGCAGACAGATTGACCTTTTAAATGTCTGGTTTTAGCTATGCTGTTATGTCTGGAAACTTGTTTTAGTCTGGAAAAACTGCTGTGTCATTGCCATTGAGTATCATTGAAGCTCTAATGTAAGTCTATACCAGACAGAAAGTGTTAGAATTTATTTGTTTGTGCTGAGTTTCTCCATTCCACCCCTCCCAATAGAAGGTTCTAGTCTAGCTAGAAACTGTATATATGGAGAGCAGTCAGAGCCTCTAGTGTGCTGCAGTTAAGGACCAGTGCTTGAAGGGGAGACTCATGCCAGCCTGCATGAGTGACCATAAGAAGATGCTGAGATAGGGACGCGGAGCCACAGACCATGGGTCACTAGCCATCTGACCAAGGAGCCACCTGGACTACTGAGCTACAGACTTTGGGCCCTTGACCAGGATGCCAGCCTTCAGAGAGGGAGAGAGAGAGGGACAGCTCAGGCCTTTCCTCAGCATCAAACCTTTCTTCTACCAGGGAGGAGACTGGAGAAGCCAGCCCAATGCTTTGCCTGTATTGTTTTGTACCTGAATTCCTCCAGTAAAGAAGCACCCTGGTTTACTGCAGACCCTGACTCTCTGGACTTATTTCGCATTGGGGTGCACCATGCCTTACCATCCCTTCCGTAGAGCAGAAACATGTGGTGACACCTCGACAATGCCCGGGGGACCCACCATAGTGTTGGGGCCGTCCAAAACCCGGCCACTGCAATTGCACTCCCAGTAAACCCCATATGGTGGCAATGCATATTATAGCTATGTGAGTATGACCCTATAGAGAAATTTAGTTGTTTTAGTTACAGTATTTCAAAACTACTTTCATTATTTTTGTCGTCCACCACTCTATATCACAAGCCAGCAATTGAAATCCAAGGCACTCCAAAATATTTGCTCAAGTGAAGAATATGCTTTATTTGTGCAGATTTTCCAGCATGGCCCAGGTGTAGAACATTAAGTTCATATACAATTATAGCCATTTGTAGTAACCGGACGTTTCGGTCACATAAGGCCTTCTTCAGCGGTAAGCATCTACAAAGTACACAAATGCAAAAACGTATAACAAATCTCTTTGAGAAGGAGGCCACTCGAATAAATCATGTTGAAAAGATTATATAGTGAGATATAATCACACACAAAAATTGTATGGTATAATAAAAACATCCATCATCCAATTCTAGAAACAAAATGGTCCAAAATATCTACATAATATGCTAAAGACTTCCTGTATGTTATACAGTGGGTATAAACACACATGGAGAATGTATCATGGATCAAAAACAAGACATATGCATGTGTTCAAACCAAATCAATATAAATAAAACATAGTACTATAAGCACCTAATTAACATGAATTAACATTAGTTATCATAATGTAGAGCGGTGTTCCTCAACTCCAGTCCTCAGGGCCCACCTGCCTTTCATGTTTTCAGGATTTCCTTAGCATTGAGCAGGTGCTTCAATTAGTGTCAATGTATCAGGAATTACCACAGGTATTCATTTAGTGGTATATTCTGAAATCAAGACAGGCAGGTGATCCTTGAGGACGGGAGTTGAGTAACACTGATGTAGAGTGATATTTTAACCTTAAAAGAGTTGTGCAATAATTTCCAAACATCTTAGACTGGCAAACCCACATTGGTGATCATACTTACCTTATCCTCAGAGCTGGGTCCTGGGTCGTTCGTTCCCCAGCCTCTGATGCTTGTCTTGGTTCCCTGTCATGCTTGACCTAGCACCGGGGATCAGGTAAGTATGATCATCAACACAGGTCCCCAGTCTTAGAGGACTGGAAATTAGGGCACAACTGCTTTAAAGGGAACCTGTCATCTCCGAAACCCCCTCTGAACTAGAGTAAGCGGTGTATAGTGTAAGTGATGCTGAATCCGAATATGTAATTTTTATCTTCATACTCACTTCCATTCTGACACTGTGCTCTGACAAACCAGCAGTAAAATGCACTCAGTGGACTCCAGTGCTCACTCATATAATGGAGAGGACTCAAAGAAGAGTCCTCTCAATGTATTTTACTGCTGGTTTGTGGGAGCACAGCATCAGAATGGAAGTGAGTATGAAGATAAAACTTACATATCCAGATTCAGCACCACTTACACTATACACCGCTTACTCTAGTTCAGGGGGTGTTTCGGAGCTGACAGGTTCCCTTTAAGCTAGGAGCATGGGAGCATCAAAAGGTTCCTGGGAAGATGCACATTGCTCCAGTGAAGAAGATTGTCCATTATACATGAAAATAGATATTGTCTATTATATAGAGAGAAGAAAGTGAAACAGGTTTGTGGTGCCTGTACCTATGCAGCGGGAGTGTAGTGTGGCATCTTACAAACACTACTGTACATGTCTAAGTGCCATGACGTAATCTACTATACCCGGACCATGGCCGAAAATCTGTGCAAATAAAGCATATTTTTCACTTGGAGTTCTGCTGATATTTTTTACATGGTTATTGGCTCTAACAAGCCCATATGGCACATTCCAGGACTGCAGGTGTCAAATTTCGATAGCAAGTAAAATCAGTCTTTAAAACATAACTTTTAATATCCATATTAAAGTATTCAAAAAGTATAGAAACAGAATTGCCTCTGCAGTTCACCTTGTGGGTCACTGCTAAAGTAGTTGATGTGATTTCACAGTGTGTTCTGTGACCCCAAGAGCGGTATAGGGGATAAATAGTTAATTTACCAGCCCTGGTTTTAGTTGCTAGTTGTAGGCTGGACCCATCCCTCTGATTTGGAAGCTAGAGACAGTCACTGAGTGGTAGATTAAGGAGCTGTAAGGAGGAGTAAGCAGCAGACAGAGATTCAGCAGCTCTGTCAGACCCAAATAAGTAACAGCCTCTTAGGGAGAGAAGCATTGAACTGTACAAAAGGTTGAGGACCATTTTAAATAGCAGTGCATAGAAATGACGTCAGAGAAGTAACACATAAATAGTGGCAGTAGACTTCACTGCGTGTTTTGGGGAATAAACTTCAGGTACCCTGCCATATTTCCAAGAGAGACTAGCCATGTGTTAAAAGACTACACCCCACAGTTGGGCATTGCAGTGCTCTATTGAGAGTGAGAATTTATTGTGAGAGAGAGAATTTGTAAAAGTTTCCTTCGATTAACTGGAAATAGACTCAGAGAGACAACCATTTTACGGCCTATGGGGCACATTTATTAAGACCACTGTTTTAGACGTCAGTCTTAGTAAACCCTGAAGCTGGAGTTGTTTACGCCAATATTATGATGAGGCGGATAATCTGCCAGTTCTAAATAAAAAACGGCACAATTAGTATACAAAACAGCAATCTTATCTTTTAGCTCTTAAAAGGTATACACATAGGATGTATACAGAATAATTAGAATTATAACTCTAATTAAAGAAATCTCAACGAAGAAGTGAAGAAATTCATCCATCATGAAATTGACTGGTACTTTTTGAAACTTTACTTAACTCTGGGAATTATACCTAGAGGTTTACACATTCCGTGTAAACCTGTTTTTCTCAATTATATAGATTTCACCACTAGTGTATAAATGCTCAAAACAACTGCTGATTAATCTTATTGTAAAACGCCATACTCTGTGTAAACTATCAATTGTTACATTACATTATTTAGAGTCTCTCTAGCAGTCTTAACACTGTGAAGTCAAATAGTCAACCTCCATTACCAACAAGGAGGTTCTTTAGAAGATTTGAATATAGTATATAAAAATGTAAGAAATTACTGAGAGACGTAACTGATTATGAAAATGGTCAAATTAGGACATGGTAATACAATAGATCCCATACTTTCTTTCCCAATAATTCTAGTAGCATTGATATTGACAAACGTTCTGTTAATAACTATTTACCTGCTGCTGGTCGTAACACTCAGCACCCAGTACCTGCAGCAGGAGCCGATATCATTAGAGGAAGAACATTTTCCAGGAGTGACTTTCAACATAGACTAGCGAAAGTAACCTCATTCTCTATCCCAGAGTCTAACCGGATATTTTCTACAGGTCCTCCATGGGTACCAATGAATACATTGCCTATTTCTCCGAATGATTCTGGTGAACAAGCCTTGGCCTGTATCACCTCAAATTCACCTAACAAGATAATCCCCACCACTGCTCTGTTTCCTGAGTCTTCCATTTCCACTTCTCCCCTTATAGTACCCACTGCCCCACTCCTGGCTGCCCTTTCACCGATTTTTTCTCCTCCAACACCTCATATGATCCTGTATCATGGTATATCTTATACCATGATACAGAATACTCCAGGGTCTTTTGGGTGAGGCAAAGTTGTATATTATTTCATATAATTATCTCTTGATTATTTTATTATAGGTCTATAATAAAGCAGCAACAAACAATTTTTATGCAATTCTCCAACATTGATCTATAGTTAATACTACAATAACGAAAATACCACATGTAGATAAGTGAGTCCCAAAACTTATGATCAAACCTCGTCTTCTTTCCACCCATACCTTAGCCAATGGGGCCATCTATAGTTATCCCGCCTTTAGTTCATGTTGTTAATCAGTTTCATACTTTGCTTTCTTGCTTTATTTCTGTTGGATTACCACTTTGGTGTAATGTACCCATGTGTTAGTAAGCACCAGGTGGAGTACTCCTTGACTGACAGAGAAGCAGAGGAGGACATGGAAGGCAAAGGATGAAATGTATGGAGTAATCAGGGACAGCAGAGTGGTCAGCTAGTAAGGAAAGAATCAGTGTAAAACAACAAGTAAAGAGGCTGATCCAAACAGTCCTGGGGTCAGGTTGCTAACCGTCATTCAATGGTACTGTATATCCAGAAGAAGTGGTCAGGAGCAAGCTAAAGTCAAAAATCACAGGATATCCACAGGGTAAGGCTTCTTTCACACTTCTGTTCGTAGTTCTGGCTTGCTGTTTGTGTCTGCATCGATTTTTGTCAGGCCAAATCCCAGCATATATATTCGATGGGGCCAGCAGGTATGCCGGTAACATCCAGCAATGCCGGATTCAGAGACCATGAACGGAAACCTAAGCTAGCAAAATAAAAAGTTCAATGACTGGCAAAGTATTCTGGATAAGCTGAGTTATATAGTGAGGCCTGGATTGCTTAATCAATGATTACTGCAAAGAGAGCTGGAGGTAAATTAACCCTTACTTGGCAGGAACTGCTGGGTGAGGCAGCATAGCACAGTCCAGATGGCAAGTGAGGAACAGTGAAGCTCAACTGGAAATATGATTGTACAACTGCACAGCCCCTTTGCCAGCATCTCCAGAATAGCAGCATATTCTGAAGGTAACATTCGGTTGTAATTTGCTTTTGCTGGTTTGACCATTGGCTTCATCTTCTAACTGTGGGTTTGGTGTTACCCCTTTGATATAGAATTTTTTCAGCATTCTGGGTGACCTTTTTTTAATTCAATTTATTTGGTCAGGCAGTGTGATTCACCACTTGGTTGATACTGTACCTTTGTCAACTTTGTGAACTTGCCATGGAGGTCACATCAAGAGATACTACGTGTACAAATATTGAGATGTAAGAGTACATACTAACAACTCCAACAAGTGAGCATTGTTTTGACGATATTACCCTAGAGGGGCGCCATCCTCTCTTTGTATTTCACTTGAAGCAACTTTACATTACATTGCTTACATTGACTGAAGTTTTTCTTTCATATTCCTTCGTCTAAAACAACACAAGGCATATTTTTGACAGAGTGAAATAACAGGTCATTGCATTTCATATTGAAAAGTTTCAAAGTAACAGAGAAAGGTCAAACAACAGAAAATCCAGTTACTTTTGTGCAAATGTTTATGGCTGTCATTTTTCTAATGCACCAAGAATGCTTTAAAATTAAAACAAATGATTACAACAAGTGGAATTAAACGCCGGTCCTTTTTAGACTAATTATGATCAATTTCTAACCTTTTTAAAGGCATCTACCAAAGTCATCGCAAGAACATAAAATTTGCCATTGTGAAATGAAATTCAGAAGTCTAGACATGCCTGGTGGTGCATTGCAATGTATCCGCTCTGAAGTTTAGAAGATGGTTAAGCCTCAATATATATTTCACTGCTGTCCTATTAATTGTATTTCATCTGAGGATGTGATGTGTGAGATAAATGTGTCTAATGACGGTCTAGCCATCATAAATGAGGAAACCAGAAGTTAAGCAATGCCATCCGTGTCTTTAGGCAATGGAACTACTGGATGCAATCTGATAGATTTTCATTTTTCATTGAAAGTAATAAAATCACAAAATGAAAGATTCCTGTCTTATATACTTTGAATGTAACCAATCACCATCAGACTCAAAATTGCTCTTTCGGTTTCTAAACAACCATTTTAGTTGTTCTCTAAAAAGTGGGAAACTAAAACTTTTTAATAGTAAAGATATTTTTATAGAATTATTTTGATTTATCTACGTACAACAATTTAGTCTACAATTATATCACATAAAAAAGGAAAAAATATCAATACTATAATGTATAACATTGTCTTGTTTGTCAAAAAGTCAAATGTCCATAACGTTTAACGTGTTAATATTCTAGCTTATTCATAATAAGGAAGGAGTAAATTTCATAGCTCAGTGATATTTATAGCTATTAAAGGGGTTATCCAAGAATTCATTATAATGACCTATCCTCAAGATAGGTCATCATTATCACATCGGCAGGGATCTAAGTCCGGGGACCCCCACCGATCAGCTGGTTCAGTTAGCCGCTGCACTCATCAGGGCTCTGGTGATTGCAGCCGGCTCCAGGCAGCTTTCCAAGCATAGTACTGTACATAATATAGGAGCTGTGCTTGGTATTGCAGCTAAGTCACATTCATTTCAATGGGGCTGAGCTCCAACTAGGCCATGTGACCGATGTACAGTGATGTCACATGGCCTAGGAAGAGGCCACGGTGCTCATGGAGCATTGGGCTCTTCTAACAGCTGATCAGTGATTGTCGGATCCCCACGGATCTGATATTGATGACCTATCCAGAGGATGGGTAATCAATATAAGCTACTGGATAACCCCTTTAACATAAACAAATATTTTTACTCCCAGCACTGCTGGTTACGTGCCACTTCAAGGCAGGTCATCACTGAGGCTAGTCATTAGCTGCAGCGGGTCATTTGTGCCTTTTTGTACCCAGGCCGGAAGTAAACAGGCCAGCGACTGGAAGATCACCAAATGGAAGCAGAATGCAGGACTAGAGCAGCAAAGAGAGGAGAAGTTGAGTATAGTTCTCTGATGCTCTCCTTAAGTCAAACATGCTATGGGCCTAACCTAGGACACAGCAAATACTGGCAAGCCCCTTTAAGTAGTATGAAAAAGTATAAAGAAAGATCAGGAACTAGAATGGATTAACCAAATGAAAGAGCAAAATAAGCAACAAAGTACATTGTAGATCACAAACAAAAAGAACCAGCAAATGGAGTTGGAGAAATCTGGTTAGAAGTTAGCTCCAGTAAACTGAATGGCACTTAGCTGTAATAGTAGAGTTCATAAGCAATTGTGGCACCATTTCTGGAATGAAAGACAGATCCTATTTGGTTATGTTGGACAACCCCTTCTTGAAATCATTTGGAATGGTGTCACAAATTTATGAATCAAACATAAACTGTTGTGCTTCAAGGATATAATAGCTTCAGAAAGGTGTAAGTGACCGAAAAGTGTGCTAAATAGGGGCACAATAATATTACTATACTAAAGGTTTGAAAAATAGATATGATAGAAAAAGACTCTCACCAGTTAGCTTACTGAGTAGACAATACAAGCTCCACCACCTCACAAAGTTACATACTGTGCGCAATTGGTAAGGTTTGAAAAAAACACATATCTGTCAGGTCCAACCTATAGTGCTAAATGCTACAGTGTTAATCAAGAGAACCACAAAAATAGCATATTAAGGGTGAAAAAAAATATTTTTTTTACTCCAAATCTGCCAACCAGTATAAATTCCTGGATCAGGAGTCCATTTCCAGAAATTTCTTATCCATAAACAGCAAAATTTTTACATTCCAGAATACAGGGTTTTCTTGAAATTGTTCAGTGAGTCGACCATTACAACTAGTGTTGAGTGAATCAAACCATCCGAAGTCGAATTTGATCTGAAGTTTAGGAAAAATTGATTTTCAACTAATCAGAATTTGCTCATGCTAAAATGGTGGCTACACGTGTTACAAAGTGAAAGTAAGAAGCCTGGGAACGCCAAATCACCCATAATGCCATGAAGAAAGCCTTTCTACAGACAGCTAGCAGTATAGGGAATAGCACTATCTAAATGAACGGTGTCAACCTTGTTTAATAGAAAAACAATTCTATCGGGCCCTGATTCCCAAAATGGGGTGAATAACCTGTCTTGTTCTACTGTTTTTGGGGTGTCCACCTTGCATAATAGATAGAGATGAGCGAGTAGTGAAATATTCGAAAGTTCGAAATTCGATTCGAATAGACCACGAAATTCGACTATTCGACCGAATATCGAATCCCATTAAAGTCTATGGGAAAAAAATGCTCGCCACTTGGAAATCTCAATTCGACCACTTGGAGGTCACCAAGTCCACCCTGAAACCTCAGAAAAGGATGCCAACACTGCTGGAATGCAACTGGGACAGCAGGGGAAGCATGTCTGGGTGCATATAACGCGCCCAAGTCGCACTATTACGCCACTATCACAGCCTCTCAACAATACACTCCAAAGACAATGTAACCTCTCTGTAAAGTGAGACCATACAAGGAAACCTTCTTTCCTCTACATTGCCATGGACCCCAAGCCAAACTAGACAAAAAAGAAGATAAAATTCTGCACCCCTTAAAATCACGTTGCCTATGACAACCACAGATGGCATAGGCAAGGGGAAAGCAAATAGACCCCACCCCTAATTGTCATTTGTGTGTGTGTGAGATGTGGTCAGACATGTCTTCTTTAAAATGTAAAAACAACTCAAACACATGCAGAAGCCTTAAAATGCCCAAATTGTTGGCGCTTGAGATGTCAGTGACCCGACCTGGCCCAGTGTCATGTCTAGCAGGTAAAGCATGGGGATGTTGAGGGATGCGTAGGACCGCAAAAGGCAGGAGAGGCCGTGGGCTGGCCAGAGGCTCATGGAAAATTTTGTGGAGGCCCAAGAGGTGAGACGTCTTAAAAATTGTGTGGAGGCCTAAGAGAGGTGAGACCTCTTAAAAATTATGTGGAGGCCCAAGAGGTGAGACCTCTTAAAAATTATGTGGAGGCCCAAGAGGTGAGACGTCTTAAAATTGTGTGGAGGCTAAAGAGGTGAGACCTTCTTAAAAATTATGTGGAGGCCCAAGAGGTGAGACCCTCTTAAAAATTATGTGGAGGCCAAGAGGTGAGACCTCTTAAACATTTTGTGGAGGCCCAAGAGGTGAGACTCTTAAAAAATTATGTGGAGGCCCAAGAGGTGAGACCTCTTAAAAATTGTGTGGAGGCTAAAGAGGTGAGACCTCTTTAAAAATGTTTGTAGGCCCAAGAGGTGAGACCTCTTAAAAATTATGTGAGGCCAAGAGGTGAGACCTCTTAAAAATTATGTAGAGGCCAAAGAGGTGAGACCTCTTAAAAAATTGTGTGGAGGCTAAAGAGGTGAGACCTGTTAAAACTTTTGTGGAGGCCAAGAGGGTGAGACCTTGATAAAATTTTGTGGAGGCCCAAGAGGTGAGACCATGATAAAATTATGTGGAGGCCGCAAGAGGTGAGACCTGTTAAAAATTTTGTGGAGGCCCAAGAGGTGAGACCTGTTAAAAATTTTGTGGAGGCTAAAGAATTGAGACCTGCTAAAAATTGTGTGGAGGCTAAGAGGTGAGACCTGTTAAAAATTTTGTGGAGGCCCAAGAGGTGAGACCTTGATAAAATTTTGTGGAGGCCCAAGAGGTGAGACCTTGATAAAATTATGTGGAGGCCCAAGAGGTGAGACCTGTTAAAAATTTTATGGAGGCCCAAGAGGTGAGACCTGTTAAAAATTTTGTGGAGGCCCAAGAGGTGAGACCTGTTAAAAATTTTGTGGAGGCCCAAGAGGTGAGACCTTTGATAAAATTTTGTGGAGGCCCAAGAGGTGAGACCTTGATAAAATTATGTGGAGGCCCAAGAGGTGAGACCTGTTAAAAATTTTGTGGAGGCCCAAGAGGTGAGACCTGTTAAAAATTTTGTGGAGGCCCAAGAGGTGAGACCTCTTAAAAAATTATGTGGAGGCCGCAAGAGATGAGACCTCTTAAAAATTTGTGGAGGCCCAAGAGGTGAGACTCTTAAATTTTGTGGAGGCCCAGAGGTGAGACCTCTTAAACATTTTGTGGAGGCCCAAGAGGTGAGACCTCTTAAACATTTTGTGGAGCCCAAGAGGTGAGACCTCTTAAAAATTATGTGGAGGCCCAAGAGGTGAGACCTCTTAAACATTTTGTGGAGGCCCAAGAGGTGAGACCTCTTAAACATTTTGTGGAGGCCCAAGAGGTGAGACCTCTTAAAAATTTTGTGGAGGCCCAAGAGGTGAGCCATAAATATATAAATTTTTCTTATTTACGGAGGCAATTCTACGGCGGTTAAGGAGGAGGAGGAGGAGGAGGTGGAGGAGGAAATGGCACTTCATACAGATGGCACTTCACTTTTGGCTGCTTTCCACTGTTGGAGAAGCAAAGTCCGGGTCAATCCACTTGCTGTTCATTTTGATGTAGCGTCAGCCTGTCGGCACTGTCGGTTGACAGGCGGCTGCGCTTATCGTTATAATGCCCCGGCTGCGCTGAACACCCTTTCTGATAGCACGCTGGCGGCAGGGCAGGCAAGCACCTCCAAGGCGTACAGGGGACAGTTCCAGCCACGTGTCCAACTTGGAGACCCAGTAAGTGTTAGGACGCCGAGGGATCGGGGAGGGACAGGGGTACGGTCTGCCAGGTACTCCCGCAACATCCGCCGATACTTGTCCCTCCTGCTGATAGCGGGCCCCGCAGTGATGGAAGTTGCACGAGGGGGTGCCATGAACGTGTCCCACACCTTGGAGAGTGTTCCCCTGGTGGCTGTGGGCCTGATCGATGTTGAGGGACTCTGGGAGACCCTCTCCTGTCTGCCGCCAGCGATGGTGGGTGGGAAAATCTCCATCATGTTCTGCACGAGTTCCCTCTGGTATTCCAGCAATCGATTCGTCCTCTCCTCTACCGGAATAAAAGAGGAGACGTTATCTTTATACCGGGGGTCCAGGATTGCGAAGACCCAGTACAGTTTGTTCTCCACTATCCGGACAACACGTGTGTCCCGGGGAAAAGCAGCCCAGCATGAAGTCAGCCATGTGTGCCAGACTCTGAATAGGCATGACGTCACTGCCCCCACCAGAAGGATCACTTGCCAATTTCCTCCTCTTCCTCTTCCGCCTCCTCTCCGCCCCATCCGCGCTGAACCAATGGGACGCACACAGCCTGACTGCTACCCTCGCCGCCAGCATCCTCCTCCTCTTCCACAGCCACCTCCACATCGTCCTCCTCCTCCTCCTCCTCCTCCTCCTGCAACTGCCACCGAGAAGCAGACAAAAGTGTGGTCTGACTGTGTAGCTCCGTTGCGTCTCCTCCTACCCCCGTCTCCTCTGCGTGCAATGCGTTCTCCCTTATTGCGATGAGCGATTCTTTAAGGACGCATAGGAGCGGGATGGTTACGCTCACTATAGCGTCCTCGCTGCTGACCTTCTTGGTGGACTCCTCAAGATACGCAGTACATCGCATTGTCTGCCATCCATGGCCACTCGGTTGGCAAACTGAGGGAGCTGAGTTGGAGGCACGCGTGGATTCATAATCTGGTACTCCATCAATGCTCTCTGCTGCTCACAACACCCTGGCCAACATGGAATAGGTGGAATTCCAGCGAGTCGGCAGGTCGTACAACAGCCGATGTTCAGGCAAATGGAGGCGTTGCTGGAGTTTTTTTTAAGATAGCAGCAGCTACAGTTGACTTCCGAAAGTGAGCGCACAAGCGCCGCACTTTCACCAGTAGCTCTGCCAGGTTGGGGTAAGTCTTTAGAAATTTTTGGACTACCAGATTAAAAACGTGGGCCAGGCATGGTACGTGATTGAGTTCGGCAAGCTCCAGAGCCGCCACCAGGTTACGGCCGTTATCGCACACGACCATGCCTGGTCCTAGCTGCAGCGGGCAACAGCCACATCTCCGTCTGCTGCAATATGGCGTCCCTCACCTCTGGGGCGCTGTGGCTTCCTGTCGCCCAAGCTGATGAGCTTAAGCACCGCCTGCTGACGTCTCCCCGCGCCAGTGCTAGCAACGCTTCCAGCTAGCGGCTGAGGGCGATGTTAAGGCAGAGGAGGAGGAGGAGGAGAGGAAGAGGAGGGGGTTTATCAGAACCCCTGCTGGCAATCTTGGGCGGGGGTGGTAGGTAGGCCGTCTCTGTTTGCGACCCCGTCCCCGCTTCCACAACATTCACCCAGTGTGCCGTCAAAGAGATGTATCGTCCCTGGCCGCAAGCGCTTGTCCACGAGTCGGTGGTCAAGTGGACCTTTGCGCTGACTGCGTACCTCAGGGCCCGCCTGATGTTACGCGACACGTGCTGGTGCAGGGCGGGGACGGCACTCCGGGAAAAGTAGTGGCGGCTGGGGACGGAAATAGCGAGGTGCGGCAGCCGCCATCAGGTCGCGGAAGGCCTGCGTCTCCACAAGCCTAAACGGCAACATCTCCAGGGCCAGCAGTTTGGAGATGTGGCAGTTTAAGGCTTGGGCTTGGGGGTGACTCGAGGCGTACTTCCGCCTGCGGTCGAACGCCTGCGAGATGGACAGTTGTTGGGACGAGGAGTGTGAAGGTGCAGGCGAAGAGGCGGGGGAAGGGGAGGCTGAAGGAGAAGGCCCCAAAGTAGCCGAGGCAGAGGCAGATGTGGAGGTGTCCTGGCTGGAGGTCTGGACCGCAGTGGCAGCACACAACAAAGGGGAAGAGGCAGTGGCAGCAAGACCGGGCGCAGGTTGTATTGCGTTTGCTCTCTCCCACTCAGCCCAGTGCTTGACTTCCAAGTGACGCCGCATGCCTGAGGTGGTCAGATTGCTCTTCTCAGAGCCCCTACTCAGTTTTGAGTGGCAGAGTGTGCAAACCGCGCTCAGTTTGTCATCCGCACAAACATTAAAAAATCTCCACACCACAGAAGTACGAGGCCTCGATGGGGGAGCTTCGCGCGACTGCCCGCTGCCGGGAACAGCTTCGGCCCTGCTGGCTGTGGCCTCACTTCTCTGTCTGGACTGTCCTTGCCTATGGATCCTCTGCCTCTGGACATCCCTCTGCCTCTTGCTGCCTTTTTCCGGTGCTGCGCAGACCACCACCTCTCCACTGCTTTCCTCGCTGGACATCACCCCTGGCCAAGTGGGGTCGGTCATTTCGTCATCCACCACCTCCTCTTCCACTTCCTCACTCTGCTCCTCCTGCTGCCCACTGGACATTCCAACAGCCTCCCTTGATGGCAACTGCGTCTCATCATCATCATCGCTCATGATAACAGATGCTGGCTCAGGGTCCACATCAGCAGGAGATGGCGAAAACTCAAGTGTTTGGGCATCACTACAAACAAATTCCTCTGCTAGCTCCTGGGATTCTTCCGGCACATCTGAAAAAGGACCCGAAAAGAGCTCCTGGGAGGGGTCAATGGTGGGATGACTCTGTTGGCCAGGTGTGGAGGAAGGAGGGTCAGAGTGAGACTGTGTGGATGACTGGCTGGTGGACAACTGTGTGGAAGCGCTATCGGCTATCCATTGCACCACCTGTTCAACCTGCTCAGGCCTCAACAGCGGTGTAACCCGCCCCCTGCTTAACTGTCCCATAAAGGCAGGGATTCTGGATGAGCGGGATCCTGGCTGACCCTCACCAGCACGCATTGTATCCCCACTGGCTTCAACAAGGCCCCCAACAGCATTTCCGCGCCCCCGTCCTCGTCCACGTCCTATTCCGCTAGTCCCCCTCCGCATTTTATTTTTTTTTGGTTACAATATTTTGCCTTCACAGCCGTGAAATTATTTTGCAAGAGAACGCACAGTACAGTTGCCAATTATAAGGCCTATATATTTTATAGTTCAAGGTACACAGCCGTGTACTAACTGTTCAGACGGTGGGTATTAACACCAGGTATTTAAATTAGTTTGCAAGAGAACGCACAGTACAGTTGCCAATTATAAGGCCTATATATTTTATAGTTCAAGGAACACAGCCGTGTACTAACTGTTCAGACGGTGGGTATTAACACCAGGTATTTAAATTAGTTTGCAAGAGAACGCACAGTACAGTTGCCAATTATAAGGCCTATATATTTTATAGTTCAAGGTACACAGCCGTGTACTAACTGTTCAGACGGTGGGTATTAACACCAGGTATTTAAATTAGTTTGCAAGAGAACGCACAGTACAGTTGCCAATTATAAGGCCTATATATTTTATAGTTCAAGGTACACAGCCGTGTACTAACTGTTCAGACGGTGGGTATTAACACCAGGTATTTAAATTAGTTTGCAAGAGAACGCACAGTACAGTTGCCAATTATAAGGCCTATATATTTTATAGTTCAAGGTACACAGCCGTGTACTAACTGTTCATACGGCGGGTATTAACACCAGGTATTTAAATTAGTTTGCAAGAGAACGCACAGTACAGTTGCCAATTATAAGGCCTATATATTTTATAGTTCAAGGTACACAGCCGTGTACTAACTGTTCAGACGGTTGGTATTAACACCAGGTATTTAAATTAGTTTGCAAGAGAACGCACAGTACAGTTGCCAATTATAAGGCCTATATATTTTATAGTTCAAGGTACACAGCCGTGTACTAACTGTTCAGATGGTGGGTATTAACACCAGGTATTTAAATTAGTTTGCAAGAGAACGCACAGTACAGTTGCCAATTATAAGGCCTATATATTTTATAGTTCAAGGTACACAGCAGTAGTGCCAAATATAGTTTGGTATGTAGCAGAGCACCTAATACACCACTAATGCCTCTCTCTGTCCCTACTCCAGCAGCTATCCCTGAATACAGCAGCCGTTCTCTGTAAAGTCTATATTGTAGTAAAGCTATCACTGTACTGCACTATAGTAGCCCTGATAAGGGCTTTTAATCACGCTCCTGCCTGTCCAACAGCTAAAACCTGTCTCTCCCTTCTCCAGCCTCTGTCCCTGACTAAGTTCACGCAGCATATGCGTACGAGCAGGAAGAGCTGAGTTTTTAATATTCGAGGTCACATGGTTTTTCCAGCCAATCCATGTAGACGCCGTTTTCGCGCTGCCAGCGTGCTCCGCGTGCTCCGCGTGCCTGTCATACCCCCCCTGCATGGTGATTGGTGGAAAAAGAGCGCCAGGGAAGGTGGGAGGGGAAACGAATTCTAAGTGCGCCATCGCCGAATAGCGTAGTATTCGATCGAATACCAGCTCGATCGAACACTACTCGCTCATCTCTAATAATAGATTAACAATTTTAATATGCCTTGATTCTCAAATTTAGGTGAATAACCTGTCCCCTTAAACTGTTATCTGGGTGTCCACCTCATTTAATAGACGAACAATTCTGTTATGTCTTCATTCTAAAATTTGGGTGAATAACCTGTCTTGTTCTACCGTTATTGGGGTGTCCACATTGACATTGTATGACTTATTTCACATATACAGTTAGTGTCAGTGTACAGTATGTCTACCAGGCATTTGCCAGGGCCCTCTAAAAGAATGGGCAGTGGCTAAAATGTTGCTGTAGCTGGCACAAATAGCAGCAGAAGAAAGGGGGAGGGAGGGGTAGCAGCCATCAAAGAAACAGGTCAGAGCTGCGGTTGCTTTTTGAAGACCAATCCTTCTGTTTATCCCAACTGACATCAGACAGGGTGTGGGTTCCTCTGACACCACACTTAGTTGGCATGGCCCAGGAACAAGCTCTGTGCCCTCACCTTTCATGAACCTACCCAAATTTGGAGGAGAGGTTTTCTGCATCCTCCTATAGGCGTTCTAGTAGAGACAATGACAGTTGTGTGGGAGCAGGTGTTGTGAGCAGTCTGGGACGTGGCCATGAGACATAAGTGGGTGACATAAGTGACGACAAAACAGTAGGAGGCTTCATCATCTTTAGGGGGTGAGGGTGGCAACTTTCCCATGAGACAGCGGCAAGGTGACATTGTACGGCTGAGCCAGCAGAGTGCAAATGTGCCCTTGAGTCAGCAGAGTGGCAGCAGTGTGAGATCAGGAGCCAAATGTACCCAGGGTAGACCATCTGCTACACCTGTCGAAAACAACTAGCGGTGCATGGCTTCATAGAGGCAGCGACAGGCAGCCATCAAAGAGTGGTGAGGGTAAAATGCCATACGCGCCAGTGTGAGAATTTTTTACCATGTCGCCGGAGGACGTTACTGTTGTGTTATGCAGGATCTGTGGACACAAGGTGAAGCGTGGCTAGGGTGCTAATGGTGGCACCACAGGCCTGCGTCAACACATGGAGTGTCACCATAAAGTGGTGGGAAAACTGTGGCACTAAGATAGTGGTACAGCCTGATGCAGCAACCACTGCATCTCCCAGCTTCCCGCACCCCTTCTCCAGCAGTAAGGTCTCCTCCACCTCAACAGAGGGAAGCTGTCATTCCTTCCCTTCATCTACTGTTCCTGATGCTCCTCCATGTCCTCATTGTGCTTTCGCCAGCAATCGATCACCGAGGCAATTGCAAACAAGCAACAGTATGCACACACTCATCCAATGGCGCAGAATCTAAACGTTCTCCTGGCCATGTTGCTGGTAATACATTCCTTCCCTTTCCATATGGTTTACTGCATGTTTCAGAGAACTGATGGCTTGTGCCAAGCCAAGGTGGAGAATTATAAGCTGTCATTACTTCTTGAAAAAAGCTGTACCAGCCCTGCATATGTATGTATAGCAGAAGGTGGGCTAGTCCTTGAGCCTGTCGCTGTCTGGTAAAGTTCATGCCAACCCCAACTTGTGGAGTTGTAGCTATGGTAAAGGACAACATATGTCCTTTATGGCCCACTGAGTAAATATGGTTCCTGCACAGGCACACCAGCAACTTGGTCAGGTGATGGCAATGCTGCTTCGGCATTCTCATGCCTTTATTCCGGCGCCAATGTCCTTCTCTGCCTCCTCATCTTCCACCTTGCCCTCGGCCTCCACTGCAGGCACAGTTGAGAGTGGTCCTCCAAGAATTGTATACAGAAATAGGTGGTTTACACTAATGAGAAAAAGGGTAAAATGTTTTGAACTTTTGACTTTCAGGCTCCATATCTCACCATCCACTACAGTTTCGAACGTGAGATCATCTTCATTTTATAGACAATGATCTTGGCTATCTCATAAATAAATTGGACTTGCAATTATTCAGCATATGATTAGTTCTGCAGATTCTTGTCATGTAACTGCATTGTTACTGTTTTGCTCCTAAAATTTTATATTTTAATTTGTATTATTTTATCAATATTTTGTAAATCCACCTTTGGCTTTCAACACTGCCTGAATCCTTCTGGGCATGCTGTTGATCAGATTCAAGAATGTCTTGACAAAAATCTATTCCCAGGTCTCTTCTAAGCGTTCCCAATGTTGGTGCATACTGTTCGACTCACTCGGGTAGGAATACAGCTTTTTCTTTGACTGTACCCACAAATGTTAACTTGTGTTGAGGTCTAGGGACTGTGGGGACCAATCCAGCACCTCTACTTCATGGTCATTGAACCATTTCTCTGCCAATATCGACGTATCCTTTGTGTCGTTGCACTGCTGGAACACTATGTTGTCCTTTTCATACCCATAGTACTCAAGTTTATGAAATAACTTGTCTTGTAGGATACTTACATATAGCTCAGCATTGAGACACCATTGATCCTGGTCAAGTATTCAATGCCTTTCGCTGTAAAACAACACCATATCATAAGGCTTCCTCCACCAAACTTGACAGTTCCTTCAGTTTCTCGATCCATTAGCCACTGTTTCCCTTCCAGACGCATTTTCACCCATTAGAGATATGGTGACATATGGGGCCTAAAAGTCAAAATTTCAAACGTTGTTACCCATTTGCTAGTCAGTGTATCTGCCCAAGTGACATGAGAGGAGAAGGAGGATCAGGAGGAGCTTCAGGACGATAAGGAAAACCAGGAGGATAAACCTGACAGACCGTGGAAGTATGCAGTGGATATGGAGGCAGGAAGTCCCTGTTATTCCCTTGCTCAAAAGGCCACATGCATGCTCAGTTGCATGTGTAGTGACAGCCGCATTATCACCATTTGGCAGAGGGATTACTACTGGCTCTACACAATGTTAGACCCTTGCTACCGGTCCAAAATGGGCGACTTTTTTACACCTTCTGAAAGGGATGAAAAACTCAACTATTATCGAGACAGCCCATTTAGTTGGTTAGTTCCTGCCTACATGCACCGTTGCATATCCTCATGGCTATGGCTGCTGGAGGAGTGTGCGGGGCAGGAGCAGCACCAGCAATGAGTCTCTAAAGAGCACATTTCTTCACCCGTCTACTGAAGAAAAACCACCCAGCAGCAGGAAATGGAGCAGAACCTGAACCAGCAGTTGGTGTCATACTTGGACTGTACCCTGTCACCCCAGATCCAAGATCCCCTGGACTATTAGGCAGCCAAACATGAATTGTGGGTGCAACGGTCCAAGTTTTCCCTGGATAAGCTTTCCTACTCAGCCAGTAATGTAGCATCAGATCAGGTGTTTAATGTGGAGGAGGGCATAGTTACCCCAAAATGAACTCATCTTTCAACAGGAAATGTTGAGAAATTAACCTTTGATCAGGCTTGAATCAACAAGGATTTCCACATGCACCAGACTAGATCATTCTAGCAGTAATGTTTTGACTGAAGTGTGCTGCCACACCAGAACATTGTGAAAAGTGGCCAGTTACCTCTGCCTATGTGATGCTGCTACTATTCTGATACTGCCACCTGCGTAATGCCACACGCCTGCTGCCTCTGCTGCCATCTTCTCCTACTGCCACTATCTTGTGCTGTTACTGCCACTGCTATTCACTGCATTCTGTGACTGGGCCACTATTGGGACTCCTCATGCTTTTTACACCCTCACCACTCTATGACTGGGTCACTATATTGACTCCTCATGATGTTGCCACCTTCCTCACTCTATAAATGGGCCAGTATTGTGACTTATCATGCTTTTCACACCCTCACCACTTGTGACTGGGACACTATTGTTACTGTTCATGCTGTTGCCACCCTCGCCAGTCTGTTCTGGGGCCACTAGTGTCCCTGTATAGCCTCTTTGACATCACAGTTTATTTTACCATTCTTCTGATCTGTCAGAAGAACCGAAACATTCAAAACACAATGGATCCTGTCTTTGGAGCATTCATAAGACCTTGATTATACAGTTAGTATTTTGAATCAGGAGTTGTTCATGAGTTGGAAGCCAAAAGCAGGAGTGGGTCCAAAACACAGAAGGCATGCAAATATTTCCATCACGTGTCATCTGTTTTTTTTGGACCCACTCCTGTTTTTGCTTTACAAATACTGATTGATTACTGACCAAATGCTGACCGTGTGAGGACAGATCCGTTTTTTTTAGGGATGTTCTTCAGATGGATTAAAAGAAGGGAAAAATAAACAGTGACATCAACAAAACCCTACTGCTGACAACATTCCCCACTATGTCATGGGGCCACTACTTGAATCAGTGTCTAGCAGAATACTTTATCTATCATTCAATGTGGACACCCCACAAACAGAGAAATGAGACAGCTCTTTCTAATTATATTACAATTTTGGGCTGCTGCATGGTTAAGTAAATTAGATGTGATGCTAACATTGACCTGTAAGACTGAGTTCACACTTCAGTTATTTGATTAGGTAATTCCAGCAGTTACTGTGTGGTGATCCAAAATCAGAAGCAAATTCTACTCTCAGATAAGGTATAATGAACAGATCAGCACCTGTTTTATGTTTTTGACCTGTAACTTACCAAATTACTGAAGTGTGAACTGAGCCTAATAGTGATAACACAGTCATTCTACAACTAACTGAAGTGATTCACAAGCATGTGTTTACACTGCCACAACATAGCTTAAAAGAAGCCTCTACTTTATTGGCACTTCCTTCATGTCATTCTTTTGTTACTGAAGGCTGCTGTGTGCTTTCTTTTGGTTTAGCTAGGGATTAGCTAGGACTGTTGGTGGCCTGCACGATGACGTGCACATCTATATACTCTATGACATCTGTCTGTCACAGTAAATGCTTCACTACCAAAAATCACAAGCTATGCATGTTGCTGCAATGGACAGTGATATACACCGAGATACACTCTCCGTGCAGTTTAACTGCAGACTGGGATACAGCTGATTTAACATGCTTCATGACAAATTAATTCAGATTGAAGCAAATTACTTGGAGTCATTTTACAGACCTAGGCATAAAACGACATAGGAATACCCTTTTAAATATAATCAGTCTCCGGGTTTATGCTGCCCTTACAGCTAAAACTAGTTACTGAAAACCTGATTCCAACACTGGGTTGCCTACATTTGTTTGCAGTACTTTCGTTTTTTATCACTTTTACACAGCTGCAGTAGGATCAAACTGGGTTGTACAAAATATTTATTTAGTGCAGACTAGTGTACTTCACCTGACATATTGGCACATATATGACAGTTGCCATATATCGTAGTAGTGCACCCTGTTGGTTCAGGCTGAAAAGCTGTACCAAAACTTAGAACAAGCTCTGGTGATAGGTAGAGATGAGCAAAGCGATTCATCGATTCGTTGATTTGTATCGAATCTTGGGATTTTTCACCTGCTAAGTGAATCCGAATATTAGGTGATTCCTGCACGCGAGGAAGACGTGGCAAGTCAGCAGAGTAAGATGGCGGCGAGACAGCGAGGTCCTGACTGGGGAAGCATGTTGTGGGCAGACGACCCCTATGAGGAGAAGGAACCGGAGGAGATCTATCTCTTACAGCTCAACAGGAAGTTGGATGAGGTGCCTGCTGAGGTGGACTGCTGAGGTGGTGACTCCACTGGCTGACACGGCGGAGGCGGCAGGAGTTCCCGCTCTGCCGCGCAAGGACTACTCCTTACACCAGAATTTGATGGTCCCTGAGGCTGTCACCCGGAACGCCCAGACCCTCTGGGAATATAAAAAGCTGATGGAGGAGTGGGTGGTGCAAGTTTTGGAGCACCCACGGTCCGGTGACCCTAAGCTGGAGCGCCGAAGGGGAACCGTTATTTGGTTCAACGTGGAGTGGGGAGTCGGTTTCATCGGCGATGAGGAGACGGCGAAGGAATTATATGTTAACCGCCGTTCGGTTAAGCGGCTGTATCTTCCGCCCGTATGCCACAATCTACATGCAGGGGATTACGTGGAGTATACCCCCATGAAGAGCCTCCAGGGCCCCTTTGCTACTGGGGTGAAAGTCTTAAAGCGACCACCTACTCCTGCAGTGCCCCCGGAAGACTGGAGTGAAGAGGCCCAGGCCGCAGAAGAGGCTTGTGACCTTGAGACCTTGAGATCTGAAGAGAAATCCCAAGGTCAGGATCAGCCGGAACCCCTGATTCCTGATTTGCCGCCACCACCACCGATACCACCGATCCTTCATGTGGGACAGATGACCACGAACACTTTCGTGTACCATCCAACTGTGGTACAGTACCACTACCAACTGCCATGCCCATGGCAGTTGCAGGCCTCACAGTCCACCGCTCGTGGAAGACCGTTACCATTACCGTTACAGCCGGAGAATCTGTCACCTGGTATGCCGGCAGGAGGATCTGGCCACTACAGAGTGATAGGCAGGGACCAAGTTACCACTGCCTTTGCCAGTGTGACAGCCCAGTCACCAAGAAGACCATCCTTGGGACGTCAGCGGGGGGCCACTTTCATGATGAGGCAGGAGTGCCCTCTCATGTCCTTTAGCTCCAGCAGCAGTGAGGAGGACCTGCTGGCCTTTAAGTAATTCCTGCAGTTTTTATGGGAGCCACAACATGGACTTATCCTGAAGGGTGGGCACTAGTTGGCCCTTGTTTTTAGTTTTGTTGCCCCGCGTTTGTCCTCACCCAGATGGCCATGGATTGTTAGGACTCCCCCCATCAAAAAAAAGTTTTTTTTAACCAAGTTGCGCATACGTGCGCCTTATCCCTTTTTTCCCCCTTTTCAGGTTATTTGGGGAGCCCCTCGAAAGAGAGTTTTTTAAAGGGAACCTTTGCTGCTATTTTTTTAACCCATTTGGATTACAATTTTGCCTATGTGGATTACAAATTGCGACTGAGTTTGGGACTCTGCTCCAGTTCTATGACAAGCGTCAGAAGAAAAGAGACTTAAACATGTCCGTGAGCATACTAGGTAGGTGGTATTTAAAATGTTTATATTATACTTATAATAATGTATTTGCACTATTTACCATATATATGTCTCGAATATTCGCTCAGCCTCTGATGAGTGCACGCCGCGGCCTCTCCTCGTACGTGCCTGCGTATTACGTAATCGCTTAGACAATAGTACGCTGAGATTCGTAAGCTATTTGTACGCTCATGCGTACGTCTTCTAAGAAGTTGCGTACATTTTGTAAATGAACGTTCGTTATTAGTGAGCGAATGTTCGCTAATAAGACATAATAACGTATATTTTGTACGCAAATACAACGAATATATTCGTCGAATATACGAATTTTAGGAAAAGTTTCGGCGAATGTTCGGCGAATAATTTTTTCAATGATTCGCTCATCTCTAGTGATAGGAGTGGTCATGTGGTCCCATGTAGTCATTTCTTTCCAGAGTGCCACCATTATTGTATTGGACAATGTCCAAGTGCTAATTTGGGCAAGTTTACTTGAGCTAACATACCTTGTATTTAACTTATATTGGCTCCACTGCAGTTGCTGGAAGAAAGCTTTAGGAGGTTGAAAAGATTGAACCATCAACAATAAAAAATGTTTACTGTCTTTGTAGATGAGGTGATGATGCAGCCTTTACTCATATACAGATGTGGCAAACATTAACCTTACCATGGGGCTTTCCTTCTGAAAACACTATTCATACATATACAGTACTACAACAGATATTGTATGTTCACTTCAACAGACATACAAGGAGGACATTTATTAAAGCTTTGCACCACTATTGGGACATAAAACAGTCCAAAATTATGGTGCATGGCCTATTTGCTCTATAATTTGTGACATTTTGAGCTTATTGCCTTTTTCTGAAGTTGCCATAAAAGGGGTGAGGCTCAGAGAAGGGAGTGGAGTCTATAACGGCCTAACTACATCTGACATCACATTATGTGTGTTATAGCTCCAGTCTACACCTGCCCCTGACTGGGTAGATTTGTGTTTCTGGTGCAAGGAGTGGCAGAGATGTGCCTAATTTATTTAGAGACATTTGTCCCTTAATTAATTAGGCACATCTTACCCCAGCTCACTGATGAGCATATGGGAATTCCAGTTTTGATACATGTCCCCCAATGAGTCCAAAGGATTCATCTTAAGACTCCATTTGTCACCATTGATTTTTATCTTTTTTTACAGACAGAATAAAGTGGTTGACACGACTATACTGATGAAAATTAATCCTTTGGACCTTGTCACATTCAAGTGAATATACAGTACCCATCCCAGTGTGTGTCTAAATAGAATTTTAAATGTTTAACCTTAAAGGAAAGCCCATATGGGGGAACTGAAATACAGTGAGAAAAGGTGGAAGGCTGAAAAACCTTGGCCCAGCTTTGCTCTTCACCATCTCTGAATCCTTTCTTGCCTATTCTTTCTTATTTTCTCTTTAACTTTTATTTGTCAAGGGAACATCAAGATCCTTGAACAGTGACAGGAGTCAGACACTGCTTCTACCAACCCCAAATAATGTGTCGAGCAACCATCCTTAGCACTTCAAAAGAAATCTAATCCAAAAGGACAGACAATATTCTGCTATAAATTGCAGTCATTTGATTTATCAATACCTAGTCTGAAATGAAGATCATTATGACTTTGAAGCTAATGTCAAATGTCTCTGTCAAATACAAATGAATTTTACATTTTCAGGTATTAATTGCCTTTATTCCTCTGGGTTTTGATATAATATAACAACCAGACATGAGTGAATTGATTCTAAACTTATCAGATTCATTGCGAATTTCACAAAAATTCTTCTTCCAAATCAACCCAAAGTTTTGGCGATTTGCTTTGGATGAATCTCACAAAAAGGCACCCACCTTTTTTGGACTAGTGTAGGACACAAAGCAGGGAAGATAAAAATGAATTATCACTTGACCCGGGGCGGGGTCCCAGCTGGTAGGCTTCCCCACTATACTTTGCACTAATCCTGACAGCCAATCAGGGAGGAGGGTATTGGCTGGTCTATCAGATTCTCTAAAAAAAAAAAACAGAACAAAAAAAGGAGAGCACACATATCGGTAGGACCATAAAAAAAATCAGGTGATGCCCTAAAGACAAAGGGATACTCCCCTTCTGTTGTTCAGCTGGGTATACAATGGCCTGTGTACAGTTTGGTTAGTGTGGTTCCTGCTGTTACATGCTGCCCATTTGGCTAAAGCACGTGCCAGAGCTGTCAGTAGATGATTCAAGAGAATAATGAAGGGCTGTAGGTAGTGCTGCAAGCATAAGGAAACTCCAAAGTACAGTGTAGAAGACTTTATTAGGTGCACAGACAATGCATTTTGGGGTTCTACTAACCCTTCGTCAGGTAAGTAAGGCTGCTTTCGCATTTGCAATTTGCTTACTGGTTTTGAGATATGGCTGTGGATCTCAAAACAGGGACAAAATGCTTCTATTTTGTCCTCATTCATTGTCAATGGGAACAAAGCAGAACACACCAAATCAGGATGCATTCAAGTTTGTTTGTTTTTTGACTGGACATAAACCGCTGCAAGCTGCAGTTTTCTGTCTGGTTTGTGAAATGATCCGGTTTGTCCAGTTTCTATTTAATAAACCTGGATTCAGGTGAAACAGATGCATCCAGATTAGAGATGAGCGAGCACTAAAATGCTCGGGTGCTCGTTATTCGAGACAAACTTTTCCCGATGCTTGGGTGCTCGTTTCGAGTAACGAACCCCATTGAAGTCAATGGGAGACTCGAGCATTTTTTGCAGGGGACCAAGGCTCTGCCTAGGGAAGCCTGGGTGAAAACCTGGAAACATCAGAAAATGATGGAAACACCACAGAAATGGACAGGAAACAGCAGGGGCAGCATACATGGATGCCTCTGAGGCTGCCTAATCCCACCATTACTCCAAATTCTCCTGCAACAGCCTGGTGGTTACCCTTATGGCAATTGTGCTCACCCAGACCAAGAAAGGCGAGGCACATGCCCATTACATGTTAGGGAAGCACCCAACTAGGTGCAACGAAGGTCCATCACCCATACCCATGCTGGCACTGCTCTCCTATCCCCAGCCACACGATGCAGGCATAAGCCTGACACAGCATGGTGGTGACACCAACAAGTGACCAAGTTAGATGAGGTAGCAGGTGAGCCACCCAAAAATTTAGCCTGACACAGCATGGCGGTTACACCACCAATGACTTTGTCCGACTGAGAATGCAGTGAAATGGCTTTTGTTGGGGCTCCAAAAAATTTTTTCTTTTCGTAGTACATAAAGTCGACCCTTAGCAAAAAATTTTTTTTAAAATGTCGGTACTTGCGCCTCCTGAAAAATTGTTTTGGACTGTCTGTTTGACGCTCCTAAAACATTGTTTTACAGTGTCGTACAGTGTAGTTGACACTGCAGAAAAATTGTTTGGAGAGAGGGCCTGTAGGTGGCCCTCCGGAAAAATTGTTTAGAGAGAGGGCCTGTAGGTGGCC
>ONZH01029583.1:0-152725 GCA_900303285.1 Rhinella marina | reverse complement strand
GCAGTGGAAAAAAACATCTTTTATTAGTACTGAATGGTCATAGTCTAAAATTAGTCAATTTCATCTACGATTTTTGTGTGTCATTGCAGAGAGAAATTCACCCTCCCACCCCTGCAGCTGATTTTTTTAATCCCCGTTGCCTGCGGAGTGGGAGGGGGCATGGCCTGGCAGAGTTGGGGGTGTGGATTATCAAGATGCTTCGAACGGTTGTAGTCTGAAATTAGTCTATTTCATCTAAAATTTTGTGTGTCATTGCAGAGAGAAATTCACCCTCCCACCCCTGCAGCTGACAGAAGTTTATTTTTTCCCTTCATTTTTTCAATCCCTGTTGGCTGCGGAGTAGGAGGGGGCATGACCTGACACAGTTGGGGGCGTGGCTTAACAAAGCGCTTCGCATAGGTGATTTAATCTATTTCATTTAATGTTTGTGTGTCGTTGCAGAATGGCTGCAGAGTGAGAGGGGGCGTGGTCTGACAGAGTTGGGGGCGTGACTTAGCAAGATGATTCGAACAGTTGTAGTCTATAAATTAGTCTATTTTATCTAAAATTTTTGTGTGTCGTTGCAGAGAGAAATTCACCCTCCCACCCCTTGCAGCAAACAGAAGTTTATTTTTACCTTTATTTTTTCAATCCCCATTGGCTGTGGAGTGGGAGGGGGCGTAACCTGACAGAGTCGGGGGCGTGGATTAGCAAGACGCTTCACATGGGTGTATTTAATCTATTTCATTTAATGTTTCTGTGTGTCGTTGCAGAAAGAAAGTCAACCTCCCACCCATCCCTGCAGCTGACAGAAGTTGATTTTACCTTTATTTTTTCAATCCCTGTTGGCTGCGGAGTGGGAGGGGCGTGGCCTTACAGAGTCGGGGCGTGGCTTAGCAAAGCGCTTCGCATAGGTGCATTTAATCTATTTCATTTAATGTTTCTGTGTGTCGTTGCAGAATGGCTGCGGAGTGAGAGGGGGCGTGGCCTGACAGACGGGGCGTGGCTTAGCAAAAGGCTTCGAACGGTTGTAGTCTATAATTAGTCTATTTCATCTAAAATTTTTGTGTGTCGTTGCAGAGAGAAATTCACCCTCCCACCCCTGCAGCAAACAGAAGTTTATTTTTACCTTCATTTCTTCAATTCCCGTTGGCTGCGGAGTGGGAGGGGGCGTGACCTGACAGAGTCGGGGGCGTGGATTAGCAAGACGCTTCGCATGGGTGGATTTAATCTATTTTATTTAATGTTTGTGTGTGTTGTTGCAGAAAGAAAGTCAACCTCCCACCCATCCCTGCAGCTGACAGAAGTTGATTTTTACCTTTATTTTTTCAATCTCTGTTGGATGCGGAGTGAAAGGGGGTGTGGCCTGACAGAGTTGGGGGTGTGGCTTAGTGAGATCTGGGGCGGGGGTTTTAAGTACTTCTTTTAGGGTGGCCTGAATTAAAGGTCAATACCATGCTTATTTATGAGCCCACGCAATAGGCAGCAGTGGAGGAAAACATCTTTTATTACTACTGAACTGTAGTAATAGAAAAAAACATAAGTTATATTTATGGTAACCGGAATACCTTTAACAGTGTCAGTAAATAGAAATGGATGAGATCCTCAGCTGCTGATAATTACCTGGTTGTTATGGAAACCTGCCCTCCCTGTGTGGCTTTGCAGAGAATGGCAGTTGGAGTTTAAAACCAAAGCTCCCAGTTGTAATGTTGGCTAATGGAGATCATATTTTGGGAATATCTCGGGAACGGTACGTCCTAGAGAGATGAGACCTGGTCTAAAACCTTCCCGGACACCTGATGTACCTGTGTGCCGAATTTGGTGAAAATCGGTCCAGTAGTTTGGTCGCGCATAGAGAACAGACAGACAGACAGACAGACAGACAGAAATTCATTTTTATATTATTAAGAGATATGCAACTTGGTCACAACTACAGTAATGCAGATTTTTATTAACTGTATGATCAGGAAAATTTAAACGAATATCCAATATTCTGAATGCGGTAACGTTATAGAGCAGCAGCAAATGAGGAACTGCGGCCTTAATTAACGGTATTAAATACGGATGTCAGCTACAGAGACTTTTGAACGGTTGTAATACGCTGTGCACCTAGCGTTACTGGCAGAGCACATCTGGGGGGTTTTTGCCACCCCAAAAAATAAAAAAAAGACGTATTTCACAATGGACTTTGCTCTTTTTGGAACAGCGACAATCTTTCTACCTACCCAAATACTATGCCTATTGTTTAATTCCCTCCTAGGGAAAATTGAACTGCAGCAGCAAATGAGGAACTGCGGCGTAAATGAACGGTATTAAATACGGATGTCAGCTACAGAGACTTTTGAACGGTTGTAATACGCTGTGCACCTAGCGTTACTGGCAGAGCACACCTGGGGTTTTTTTGCCACCCAAAAAAATTTAAAAAAAGACGTATTTCACAATGGACTTTGCTCTTTTTGGAACAGCGACAATCTTTCTACCTACCCAAATACTATCCCTATTGTTTAATTCCCTCCGGCTCCTATGGAAAATTGAACTGCAGTAGCAAATGAGGAACTGCAGCCTAAATGAACGGTATTAAACGGATGTCAGCTACAGAGACTTTTGAACGGTTGTAATACGCTGTGCACCTAGCGTTACTGACAGGGCACACCTGGGTTTTTTTTGACACCCATAAAAAAAAAAAAAAAAATTTATTTCCCAATGGACGTTTAAACAATGATAGTAACCCTGCCTATAGAAATTCTATCAATACGCAAATGTTATACAGCAAGACGCAAAAGAATTACTGCGGGCTTAACAGCAGAAATTATAGCAAAGTACAGTACAGACCAAAAGTTTGGACACACCTTCTCATTCAAAGAGTTTTCTGTATTTTCATGACTATGAAAATTGTAGATTCATACTGAAGGCATCAAAACTATGAATTAACACATGTGGAATTATTTACTTAACAAAAAAGTGTGAAACAACTGAAAATATGTCTTATATTCTAGGTTCTTCAAAGTAGCCACCTTTTGCTTTGATTACTGCTTTGCACACTCTTGGCATTCTCTTGATGAGTTTCAAGAGGTAGTCACCTGAAATGGTTTTCACTTCACAGGTGTGCCCTGTCAGGTTTAATAAGTGGGATTTCTTGCCTTATAAATGGAGTTGGGACCATGAGTTGTGTTGGGCAGAAGTCAGGTGGATACACAGCTGAAAGTCCTACTGAATAGACTGTTTGAATTTGTATTATGGCAAGAAAAAAGCAGCTAAGTAAAGAAAAACGAGTGGCCATCATTACTTTAAAAAATGAAGGTCAGTCAGTCCGAAAAATTGGGAAAACTTTGAAAGTGTCCCCAAGTGCAGTCGCAAAAACCATCAAGCACTACAAAGAAACTGGCTCACATGAGGACCGCCCCAGGAAAGGAAGAACAAGAGTCACCTGCTGTGGAGGATAAGTTCATCCGAGTCACCAGCCTCAGAAATCGCAGGTTAACAGCAGCTCAGATTAGAGACCAGGTCAATGACACACAGAGTTCTAGCAGCAGACACATCTCTACAACAACAGTTAAGAGGAGACTGTGTGCAGCAGGCCGTCATAGTAAAATAGCTGCTAGGAAACCACTTCTAAGGACAGGCAACAAGCAGAAGAGACTTGTTTGGGCTAAAGAACACAAGGAATGGACATTAGACCAGTGTAAATCTGTGCTTTGGTCTGATGAGTCCAAATTTGAGATATTTGGTTCCAACCACCGTGTCTTTGTGCGACGCAGAAAAGGTGAACAGATGGACTCTACATGCCTGGTTCCCAGCATGGAGGAGGAGGTGTGATGGTGTGGGGGTGCTTTGCTGGTGACACTGTTGGGGATTTATTCAAAATTGAAGGCATACTGAACCAGCATGGCTACCACAGCATCTTGCAGCGGCATGCTATTCCATCCGGTTTGCGTTTAGTTGGACCATCATTTATTTATCAACAGGACAATGACCCCAAACACACCTCCAGGCTGTGTAAGGGCTATTTGACCAAGAAGGAGAGTGATGGGGTGCCTAAACCCAATCGAGATGGTTTGGGGTGAGCTGGATCGCAAAGGGCCAACAAGTGCTAAGCATCCCTGGAAACTCCTTCAAGACTGTTGGAATACCATTTCAGGTGAAATGAAGGCCTTCTTGAAGCTCATCAAGAGAATGCCAAGAGTGTGCAAAGCAGTAATCAAAGCAAAAGGTGGCTACTTTGAAGAACCTAGAATATAAGACATATTTTCAGTTGTTTCACACTTTTTTGTTAAGTATATAATTCCACATGTGTTAACTCATAGTTTTGATGCCTTCAGTGTGAATCTACAATTTTCATAGTCATGAAAATACAGAAAACTCTTTGAATGAGAAGGTGTGTCCAAACTTTTGGTCTGTACTGTATGTCAGGTATATAGTATACAGAGAGTGTCCTACAGCATGCAGCAGCACATGTTTCATTAATGGCAGGCCACCTAGTGCTATTTTAACCACCTTTAAAGTACTCAAATATCAGTAAATAAAGATTTGTGACAGATATAATGGCCCTTATGAGGGCTTTTGGGTCTTTTTTGAGCGATTTCTATCCCTGCCTAGCGTGCTTCTCTCCGTACAGTGTATGTCACTCCTTGCTGCAGCAGCGCTTGTGGCGTTAATGGCAGGCCACCTGGCGCTATTTTCAACACCTTCAAAGTACTAAAATATAAAAAATAATACGTTTGTGCCAGATATAATAGCCCTTAAAAGGGCTTTTGGGTTTTTTTGGAGCGATTTCTATCCCTGCCTAGCATGCTTCACTACCTACACTCTCTGTCCCTCCTTGCAGCACCTCTCCCTAACTGGCTTTATAGCACCCGATGACGCGTTCCCGGCCAGCCAATCAGTGTAATGCCAGTAACTAATATGGCTACTGGCATTACACTGAATGTCATACCTCCACGCACGCTAATTGGCTAATTAGTGTGCGAGGAGGGGACTCGAGCATGGCGCTCGAGCACATGCAGTATTCGGCCAAATACCGCGTGTACCCGAGCACCGCCATGTTCGGCCAAATAGTGTATTCGGCCGAACATGTTCGCTCAACACTAGTTATATATATATATATTTTTTTTAAATAAAATTTTTACACTGCCTCTGCCTCCCGTTACAAGTTACATTAGCAGACATTGTTATACACCACCGCTGTTTGTTGTATTTATTTTCCAATCATTCGATGCTGATATACCCCGTCCCCTACTACTACTGGCCGGGGCAGCCATGAAAAGCTCATATATAATTTTCACAAGCCAAGGCTTTTTTTATTTTACTGTCTGTCAATTGTAATCAGTGAACAGGAGTGTGTGTAATTTAGTAATACTTCGGCCCCCAGACAACACTGTGTTCATTAATATGGGAAAATGGCCGTGGGAAAAAACTTCTTCTTCACACTATGTCAGGATCAGGAAGGTCTTAAAGGTTTAACAAAACACTCAAAACACAGGTTTTTCAAGAATATTTTAGTAATAAATAAAAACTTCTTTTTAACAAATAAATAATATAATAAACAAAAGAAAGGAACAAAAAAATAAGATTATGCCGGTCTTTGCCGACGTCGGGCCATCATGTCCTGCAGCTCTTGCAGCTCCAGCTGCAGGCCATGAATGAGCCGGGAGGCAGTGTAGAGTCTGGACCCAAAGCGCTGTAATGCAACCTCCACTTCGAAGTCAGTGGGGATGTCTGTAGGGGTTGAAACAGTTATGTACTTAGTTTGTATGATCGAGTTAAAGTGGTTGTCCCACAAAAATTTTTTTTTACTTTAACCAGTACCTGGATCAGAATACATTATCAATTGAATGTCATGATATATTTGGTACATGTACTGGAGCGACTTATTCAGTGACATGTATTCTGTACTGACTGAGCCTCTTTTTGGTTTGTAGTACTTACCGGACACCTATACGGCGTGGTCTTCCCATAGTCCAGGGGAAAACTGCTCCCTGTCGGTTGGAGCTACAAAAGATAAAACATACATTTAGCTCATATTTTGAAGACAGAAGGCCCATCCATTACACTTTTTATTTTACCTACCTTCTACCTCTGGTAGCTGGGCTGGTGGTGTTGGAGGGACAGGTGGGGTCCTCTCTCGCCGGGGTGAAGGATGGTGAGAGCGGCTCCTCTGTGATGCAGCAGCTGTCAAAAATCAATAAATAATGGCCTAAGGCTACTTCTACACTAGCCGCGGGTGAAGGGTCCCTCCGAATCCGCGGGCCGCCCCTATTACAGTGAATGGGGCCGTACCTGCGGCAGCACGGATCCGGAGGGACCCTTCACCCGCCGGATCCGGGCTGCCGCTAGTGTAGAAGTAGCCTTACATTCAACTCTAATGAACAAATGTAGCTACATGGGAATAGTTTGGGGCTGGAGCATCCTGTTCCTAACCACTAGTGCTCTTACTGCAGCTGCACTCCCACGTAGCCTGGATGAAAAATAAATTAAATATGTTTTACTCTTACTAGAGGCTGCAGGTACTTCAGGGGCCGTCCTGCCTCGATGGTGGTGATGCCGTCGTTGACGGTGCTCTGCAACACAAAAACGTACACAATTGTTAGATGATTACTCTTTTTAATACTAACACATACTACTATGAAGATATTATGGGTGTGAGAGGGGGGCCATATCACATTTTCTTCTAAAAAGGTATTTATAGCAATAGATAACGTTATCGTCGCAATAACTTTCTTAATATCGTTAACATGTTGCGGTAGGAATACTTTGGATTTAGCCCACTGACAGTAGCTGCAGCATGAGCACATCTTTGAGTCTGTGTGTAGGAGGAGGAAGCGCTAACTATGAAGGGGCATATATCTACTTTCTTTCACACTAGAACGGTCAGCACCATTACCAATAATGACTAGAATACCTTCATTTAAGTTGTTTAGGTCGAGTTAGAGGTGTTGCCTAGCATGAAACAAAATTACTGCAGCGCACTACACAGGCCCACGTTGTCCTTCTATACTTTTTTTCATTATTGGCACTCACTGCTGGTATATATACAATACAGTACACTAATTTTTTAACATGCTTTTACTTATCAAATATTTTGTTACTCACCCTGCCGTATCTCTGCGCGGATCTCATTTAGCCGCTCTGGGCATTTGAATTTCAGATCGGACCATTTCCGCTGGATCTGGCCCGAGGTCTGCACGGTGTGGAAACGTATCCATCGTAATCCTCTCTGTCCATCAGCCGGATCAGGTATTTCAGCTCTCCAGAGCTAAATGACGAGGATCGCCTGGATGCCATTTTCAACTATTCGCTCAGCCTGTGAGAAGTGCACGCCGCGGCCTCACGTCGCACGCGCCTGCGTATTACGTTGTCGCTAGACAATAGCATGCTGAGGATTCGTCTGCGATTTGTACGCTCATGCGTATGTCTTCTAAGAAGTTGCGTACATTTTTAACTGTCCGTTCGTTATTAGTGCTCAAATGTCCACTAACAGCCACATAATAACGTATATTTTGTACGCAAATACGAATCTTAGGCAAATAAAATTTTGAATGATTCGCTCATCTCTAATATATATATATATATATATATATACACACAGTATATATATATATATATATATACACACACACAGTATATATATATATACACAGTATATATATATATATATATATATATATATATATATATATATATAAATTGTGCATCATGTTGCCCCATAATAAGCCACAACACTTTTCATTTCCACTATTTCACACTCACACCCATTTTAATGCATTTAGCTTAGTAAATTTCGTCTTTTATGTTTTCATTCCTTATGATTTGTAAGATCACTTTTTGCTGTAAGTAAGCTATTCTTCAGCAAACCCAAAAATACATTTTGTGAAGCTTTTATAATCAGATCTAATGTGAATATCAACTTTTATTCGGACAAATTCTGCCTCTGCAGGTCTCCAAGAGATGGTGCTTTACTGTGAAATGCTCTCTGCATTGATCTGTTTCACAGCCCCTCCCCTCTGCTCTGAGAAACAGTTATAGCATCCAACCAGGAGACCACTACAGCTGCACTTGATATTGAGGCTCGGTCTTAGTTGCTCTTAAATGGTCAATAATGTTTTACACAACTTTGCATAAACCAGTAGTACAAGCGACCAGAAGAAACTTTGTAATATGTCTTATCAGAGATAAATGTCTATTTCATGTGTTATCAGTTGTTTATATCACCTCCCCTTGCCAATTGCTTTTTACTTTGATAAATGTCTTCCTGCCATCCAGGAAAGAGCAGCTCCACAGATGAATCATATTACACATGTCAATGCAACTCTATGGAGAGGGAAGCGGGAGGCATGAGCAAGAGGTATTGAGGCATAGACAGACAAAGAGAAGTTTATATCAGCACAAGTGCTTTATCAGAGGACAGGTCAGCATGTCTCTATAATGTCTTCCATGATCCCCGGGCTGCTTCTAAATGAGTAAGAGAAGATTAGGAAGCAGACCCTTCTCTACTTTTTGTGTGCAGTGTATGGCAACTAATCTCTACCCACCATGTCTGAGAAAACTACAATCTAGACATTCAGCATGCAAAAGGGAAAACTGCTATAAAATGTTATATGCACATCATATAATGGCCAGAAATGGTGTTATTTTTCATGTACACACATTGTACTATTGATTAATGCAAAGTTTGTTCAAAAGTTAGGTACACTTTAAGGTGCCAAATTTAGCAAAATAAAAGCTTATATTCTCACTACTCCTGATGATAAAAACTCCACAAGAGGTATATTTGTACCACTCCTCACAGCCTCTATGTACTGCTATCAGTTTTGCATGGTCAAAACTGCTGGCAGACTTAGAGTAAAGGGAGTCTATTGCATCATTTTCATTAAAATAACTAACAGCATTGCCCCTCAGAAGTTTTCAAAAGCATTCCAAACATACCCCTGTGTAATTTGGTACTTATTCAGTGTATAGGAAAAGCACTTTTATTCTTCTGAAAAGCTGCTCCCAATTGCCCAGCTGGGTGGGCTATACTGTTTCAAGAGCCCAAGCCAACCACTCTTCCCCTCTTTCTGCTGCTCTCGTTACTTCGGAGGCTTCTTCACCTTGATAACTGAAATCATGGTGAAGCATCTTCAAATCTTGCACTCGCTCCCTATGCTGTGCTTCTTGAGCCTGTGCACACAGTACATTCCCTTTTGTTGTCTATTACATCATAGATATGCACAGCAGCCTACGTTTGTGAAGATCGATGGAAGCGTATCTAGTGGATGGCTGGGGACTGTGCACAATTTGGAAATGCTTTGCAGTGACATAAGGCGAGAGGGAAGGAAGCCTTGGGCAGTCAGGGGAAAAGCACAAAGGAAGGAAGAGCAGTGGGCTTGGAAACTTGGAACAACAAAGCCCACCCAGCTTGGGCACTTGGAAGCCATTTCTCAGCAGAATAAAAGTGCTTTTTCCTGGACATTGATTTAATACCCAAATTGCACATGTTTGGAATGTTTTTGTAAACTTATATAGGGCAATCCTGTAAGTTATATTAGTGAAAATAAAGTGACAGAATCCCTTTAAATACTTCTTTTCTCTCAGTACTACTTCAATTTCAATGTTTCAAACTCTCTTGTCTATTAAGTACATGCAGCACTGTTCATCCCATAATTCCTGGGTCATTACAGAATTCCAGAACTTCTCTGAGGGCTTACAATGAATGGGGAAGTCATCTAGAATCTAATGAAAAATGATTGACAACTCTGATAGACACTATATTGCAGAAAAATAATATTATTAGTGCACAAAAATAGATGCAAACAATATATACTGTATAAACTAAGACCTCATTCTGATATGATAAAATCTGAGACTCTTAGCCAATATATTTTGATCAAAACACATCTGTGCCCACCTACCCAGCGTCACGGTGGTCTCAGGTCAGGCAGGTCCTACGCTAAACCTAACTATGCCGCTGGGCATCTATATCTAGGAGCGTGGACACTGCACATATAGGTGTGTTGCTCCTAGTGACCTCTATGTGCACACAGCAACCAATGAGAGGAGGAGCAAACACACCTACATGTACCATGCAATCAAGGCGCTCAATTTGATAGGAAGAGCAAAAGTGCACAAGAATGCTACTCAAGATAGGCTAAGAGCGCATTCACACCTGAAGGTGCCACTCCCTCAAGTACATGTTATAAACTAAGCAAAACTCACAGAAACAAAGAGATAAAAAACATCCTGCATGATGTGATAATAATGATTGCGGATGTCAGTGGCTATATATATCAAAATAAATCACAGAAAAAGATTATTAGTGCACAAAAAAAAGAGTCTCAGATTTTATCATATCAGAATGAGGTCTTAGTTTATACAGTATATATTGTTTGCATCTATTTTTGTGCACTAATAATATTATTTTTCTGTGATTTACTTTGATATATATATAGCCACTGACATCCGCAATCATTATTACATCATGCAGGATGTTTTTTATCATTTTTTTATCCTTTGTTTCTGTGAGTTTTGTTTAGACACTATATTGGCTGCCATCAAGTAATTTATTTGCACAAACTATACAAAAAAACAACAAACAGACAGAAGCATCTCTACGGCTGGCCATACACATTAGATACAGTCATTCAGCCAACAACTATCTCTTCCTACCCCTCCATACACATGCATGCTTTGCTGAACTTGCATGTATCCTGAACGTGGAGAGGGGAGAAGGCCACTGCCAGGCACCTCTTGCAGCAACCTCTCTTCCTGAGACAAAAGGGCATATTGAAATCCAACTGCCTGATCTCCCCAGACATCTGCCATTGGGGGAAAGTTGAGGCCCCCGTACATTTTAGATGGTTGGATGGTCCCAGCAAAATCTGTGGCTTTGATCTGCATTTATCTAATATGTAGGGTCAGCCAGCTCTGAAACCAGCTGGTTTGTTTTGACTAGCCAACCAGCTGATGTGCATAGTGGTACACTGATATTCCCCCAATGGCAAATGTTGGGAGAAAGAAGCATTGAGCTGTTGAATTTCAGCATGCATTATCTTTTTCTTCTCATGGGAGATTAGCCACCACCAGAAGAATTTAACAGCAGCTCATTCCCTTCTCTCCATAGTGAACACATGCACATTCGGCCAAGCACATATAGTTAAGAGAGTCAGGAAAAATAGCTGTCTCAGGAGCCAACATTGTAGACACTCAGCCGACAATTGTACCGAATACACCATACAGTCCACTTCTAGCAGATAAATACAACTTTACTTCACTGAAGACTTCACCTCCTTCCATAATTATCCTGACCAGGATGATTATGATTCTTTCCAATGACAACTTTCAAGGGCTCCTTCACTTGTTGTTAAAGTTCTTAAAATATTTCAAGTTAGGTATTCTTCGTGAGAAAACAGCAATATTTCCATTAGCAGTCACAAGCCATAAATGTCCTGTAATTGTAATAGTTTACATAGAGAAGCTGTAGATTGCTTACAATGTGCTTATGCAAATGCAATACACAAGGGTTACACTGTGTTTTTACTACAAGCTGTTCCACCCCCCTCCTATCTCAAGCGTACTGCTAGATACTTCTAATTTTAAGATCCTTATTCTTGCTCCCCATGAACACTCCACAGCATGCCGGTAGTGTAGAAGTACATAAAGTGTCAACCTCAGCTTAGTTTTTAACCTGGAGTGATAGCTTTACTGATTTGCCACTTTAGTACTCTTGTTAATGAATTTTTAATCTTCTTAATGACATTAAACACGGAAAGTAATTAAGGAAAACAAGTTTGAAACTGCTGACTTAAACCCTTTATTCAGAACTATTTAATGTAGAATTAATTTGATTTTGCCCATTATTCAAATGAACGCAGTACCTTTCCAAGCATTGGAAATTCCTTTCTCATTATACAATATATGGCCTGCGATTTGATATAATACAGTGAACCCATAAAAAAAGATCTCCACATCCAGCAGGTTTGTTGACGTTGATAAATATGTTTTCATTCCCCATGAGGCCACAGAGATATGATGAAAAGAGAAGTACAATATAATTCTAGGTCGATGCAATACCAGTTCCTTTACAATGATCACAATCCGTTACATCCTTCGTAAGTTCAAAGGAAGGGAAAATATCCATGCTTTAACTGATATGGAAGACACAAGGGTGAATTTTGTAAAATTTTCTATTTTTGGTATGATATATACTTGGCTTTTTGGATCCAGGCTGTGTTCATGCAGAAGGAAATTTCGAGCTTAAAACACAAGCATGAGTAAAACATAATACAAAATGTGGCATTACTCTTATATTATTCAACAGTACAACAAATAGGTAACAATCAAGAATGCAGCTACTGTATAGTAGAAGCAGAGGTTGCGGTCTCAGAAGGTCCATCTGCCTTTTGTACCAGGAACAGGACTGATAAAGGGCCTGTTAATATTTTGGGGGCCAGGAGCTTTATGGGTTACTTTGGAGGTCTCTCTGGTTCATCAGAAGTTGATCCAAAATAGTGAATTAAAATTTGTAAAGGGGTTGTCTGATTTTGCAATACTGATGATATATCCTCAGGTGAATAGGGACGAGCCAATCCATAGAAGTGAATTGAGACAGCAGGAGCTATAAGTATAACTACTTGCCACTGCACAGCATTTAGGTAAACAATAAGTATAACACAGCATCCATAACCTAGGAAGATAACCCTAATCATAACCTAGGAAGATAATGAACCTCCCATAGGTTGTAATGTTAAATCATTGCAGTCTATGGGAGAGGCGATCAGACCATCACATATTCAAGTCCCCTAGGAAGAATGTTTGTAACATATATATATATATATATATATATATATATATATATATATATATGTAAATAAATCGCCCCCATTTTTCATGTTAAAAATAAACAATAAAAAATAAAGATCATAGGCATTATTGCATCCCAAAATGTCTGCAGTATTAAAATCTAAACATATTTATCCCATACAGTGAACAGCATGAGTGAACAAATTGAAATGGCCAATTCCCTTTCAAAAATGTGAATACAAAGTGATCAAAAAGTCATATATACTCCAAAATGGTATCACTCACAACTGCTAAGTTCCATAGACATAAGTAAAAAAAAAGGTTTGGGTGTCCAAATATGGCAATGCAAAGAAGAAATCAGTATTTTTCAAAGTTTAAAAAATTTCATGTATTAAAACACAAGAAAAACTATAAATGTGGTATCACTAGGAAACGCAATAAAAACGAAACCCGTAAAACTGTGGTGGCATTTTTTTTAAATTACAATTTACAACCCATTTAGATTTTTTTCCAGCTTCTAATTACATCGTATGGTGCTATTAGAAAATAAAACTTGTTTCCCCCTCATACATGTATGTAAATAAAAAAATAAAAAGTTATGGCTTTAGGAAGGCAGAGGGTCAAAAATTAAAATGGAAAAATGGAAAATCACAAGGTCTTGAAGGGGTTAAGTTAGTTTACTTTACTTCATTGTCAATATTATCTTTACAAGAAACCTCCAGGCTGTGATGTAAAATAACTGATATAAAACATTATAAAAAAAGAACTAAACAAAGAAATGTCTTTATTCATTGCATAAAATTAATAAAAACTTCACCCAGTGGCAGTGTAAAACATATTTTGTTTTACTTAACCATCACAAGCCCTTTGTTTGCTCCCTTGCCTGCTACCAAGCAATCAATCAGCCTCCCCATTAATTTAGAATTTCATGGGGAGCTCACCTACTAATCAGTGGGTAATTATCAGTGTCATATCACGGCTTGGACAATCTTTCTTAGAAATTACAATGAGAGTCTGTTCTGGTCTGTTCTGGCTTCCAGCAAGACATTACAGAGACTTCAGCAGAATGTATTGCTTTCTTTTCGTTTTTTTTTCTTAATTGTGACACATTTAACTTGAAAGCTCAGGACATTGGACACACACAATCAATCTATCAATGCACTGTGTGAAAATACGGCACTCATATGGATGCTGTGTTCTACTTATTGTTTACCTAAAGGCCGTGCAGTGGCAAGTAGTTAAACTTATAGCTCCTGCTGTCTCAATTCACCTCTATGGCATGGCTCCTCCCTATTCACCTAAGGATACATCAGTATTTCAAAATCAGACAACCCCTTTACAAATTTTAATTCACTATTTTGGATCAACTTCAGATGAACCAGGAAGACCTCCAAAGTAACATTCAGCTGAGAGCGAGGCAAGAGAATTACTATATCCCAGAAATCTTGCACCTTCCTCAACAAAATGTGCAAACTAGTTCTTAGTAGAATGACAAGAGAACCAGAATGTCTCAAGAGAAAGTTGCCTTACTTGGTTGACTGGTGCCCTCTTTGAGGTAGTCTTTATCATTAGGGAGACCAAAAAATATGCATTAGTATTGCATTTCAGGCAACACTACTCTTGGTTTCTAGGAAGAGTATATGCAAATCGCATATCATCATTCTTCTGGCATTACATAACATACCCCCTCTTTCCTTTTCTGTCAGGTAAGCTAATTTGCATACCTTTGGCTTTCTGGGAAAGATATTCAAATTAGCTTTTCTTCCTAAACAGAAAATAATGCTAATCTTTTCTCATGCCAGCAGAATTGATATGGTATTTGCATATACTCTTCCCAGAAACCTCTCTCTCTATTTTTTTTAATAAAAGTTGAAGAATGTCAAAGGAACCAAATCTTGCCAGGTACGCTCAACTCTAATAACTATAGTGAGGCTTTTGTTCAGTCATCTAATTTACCTTTAAAAAATGGAATAGTAACATTTAGGACACAGCTATAGTTTCATCTCAATAGAGCAACAAAAGATGTGGACAAGTATAGATCATTTTTACAGCAGTTAAAAGAAGGTGACATGCACTCGTTCGGGATCCGTGTTTTGCAGATCTGCGGACCGCAAAGCACCTAAAGAAGAACTCCCGCAAAAAATTTTATTCCATGTCCTGCTAGAAATGTACATGATATAATCTGTAGTGAATGTCATTTTCTTACTAATGGCTGTAGTTTTGAGTTATATCTCCCTGATGTTTCTCATCTGTGTCATGTGACTAGGAATGAGACCCACCAACTCACACAGCATCTTATGTGTGGACAGGAAGTCTAATTCTCTATGCATTCCTATGGGAGCCTCACTTTCAGTCTCATAGGAATGAATAGAGCAGTAACTGGCTTCCTGTCCTGGGTCAGTTGGAGGTCAGGAAGTTGGTCACATGACCCAGCTACAATAAGAAGAGAGGGGATAACTCAGAATTACAGTCTCTGATGAGAAGATTGCATTCACTACAGATTATATCATGTACCTTTCTAACAGGTCAGAGAATAAACATTTTTGCAGGAGTTCTTCTTTAAGGTCATGTGTATAAGCCCTTAAAGGTGTTGAGGCCCCTTTGCAGTCTGTGTCTAAATAACATGGGTATGCTGACACATGGTATGATGTCCCTCTGTAATTTTAGGATAGGTTGCAAGACCAGTATTGGTATTAACCTAGTTGAGGTGTAATTTGAAACTAATGAGTCCCAATTCAACATCTTTAATAAGGCTCCCAACCTACTAGATGGCACTCATAAAACTAACTTCTTCCTTTGCAGCAGAGGGGTATTTGGACCCTGGTTTCCTAAATGTCCAGTTCACAATGTATAACTAAATCATTAAGGTTAATGTTCAAGTATCTGGGAGGGATATTTTGTGCACCTTTGATTTAGCATGTTTTTGGATTCTTTCTATACATACAGTGGGGGGGGGGGGAGTATTTAGTCAGCCACCAATTGTGCAAGTTCTCTCACTTAAAAAGAGAGAGGCCTGTAATTGACATCATAGGTAGAGCTCAACTATGAGAGACAACATGAGAAAACAAATCCAGAAAATCACATTGTCTGATTTTTAAAGAATTTATTTGCAAATTATGGTGGAAAATAAGTATTTGGTCACCTACAAACAAGCAAGATTTCTGGCTCTCACAGACCTGTAACTTTTTCTTTAAGAGGCTCCTCTGTCCTCCACTTATTACCTGTAGTAATGGCACCTGTATAAAAGACACCTGTCCACAACCTCAAACAGTCACACTCCAAACTCCACTATGGTGAAGACCACTATAGTGAAGAGCTGTCAAAGGACACCAGAAACAAAATTGTAGACCTGCACCAGGCTGGGAAGACTGAATCTGCAATAGGCAAGCAGCTTGGCGTGAAGAAATCAACTGTGGGAGCAATAATTAGAAAATGGAAGACATACAAGACCACTGATAATCTCCCTCGATCAGGGGCTCCCCGCAAGACCCCGTGGGGTCAAAATGATCACAAGAACTGTGAGCAAAAATCCGAGAACCACACGGGGGGACCTAGTGAATGACCTGCAGAATGCTGGGACCAACGTAACAAAGGCTACCGTCAGTAACACACAATGCCGCCAGGGACTCACATCCTGCAGTGCCAGACTTGTCCCCCCGCTTAAGCCAGTACAAATCCGGGCCCGTCTGAAGTTTGCTAGAGAGCATTTGGACGTTCCAGAAGAGTATTGGGAGAATGTCATATGGTCAGATGAAAACAAATTAGAACTGTTTGGTAGAAACACAACTCGTCGTGTTTGGAGGAGAGTGAATGCTGAGTTGCATCCAAAGAACACCATACCTACTGTGAAGCATGGGGGTGGCAACATCATGCTTTGGGGCTGTTTCTCTGCAAAGGGACTCTACATGAAAGAAACAAACCTCTTTCCATCAGCAAGGGCATTGAAAATGAAACATGGCTGGGTCTTTCACCTTGACAATGATCCCAAGCACACTGCCAGGGCAACGAAGGAGTGGCTTCGTAAGAAGCATTTCAAGGTCCTGGAGTGGCCTTAGCCAGTCTCCAGATCTCAACCCCATAGAAAACCTTTGGAGGGAGTTGAAAGTCCGTGTTGCCCAGTGACAGACCCAAAACATCACTGCTCTAGAGGAGATCTGCATGGAAGAATGGGCCAACATACCAGCAACAGTGTGTGTCAACCTTGTGAAGACTTACAGAAAACGTTTGACCTCTGTCATTGCCAACAAAGGATATATAACAAAGTATTGAGATGAACTTTTGTTATTGACCAAATACTTATTTTCCACCATACTTTGCAAATAAATTCTTTAAAAATCAGACAATGTGATTTTCTGGATTTGTTTTCTCATTTTGTCTCTCATAGTTGAGGTCTACCTATGATGTTAATTACAGGCATCTCATCTTTTTAAGTGGGAGAACTTGCACAATTGGTGGCTGACTAAATACTTTTTTCCCCACTGTATGTAAGCCAGCCAAGTAAGAAGCATAACTGAAAGGTGAAAAATATTATCAATCAACAAACAAGTCTATGCTTTATGAAATCAAACTTTAAGGGGCTTTCAAGAATTTTACTACCGATAACCTATTCTGAGGATCACCCTCAATATCTGACTGGTTGGGGTCCAACATTCCGCACTCTTGTCAATCAGCTGTTTTAGGGTAGCTCCAGTGTCAGAAATTGATGCTGGAGCCAAACAGGTCCCCTCACTGTTAATGGACATAGCTGGTTGCTGCGGTTATGCTGCTATTGAAGTGAATGAGAGCAGCACTGCAGTTACCAGCCATGTCCACTACAGAATGGATGGAGTTGTGTAGTCCTGGTCAGGGGTGGGATTCAAATTTTTAACAACAGGTTCCCTACTCAATGGCGGACATGCGGCGTCATGACACATGTTTACATATACATCACAGATATGCAACACACATACACATAAATATACCAAATATATGGTACACATACATAAATACACCATATATACACTACACACACATATCACCCAACTTTTAAAAAGCCTAAGGAGCTAAAATATGAAATAGAAGGGCTCATCTCCAGCTGCCAGCGGGATCTGTAATTTTAACAACCGGATCTGGAGAACCTGAGGGAACTGGCTGAATCCATGCCTGGTCCTGGTGCTCGAGCTGTCTCTAAACTACAGATTGGCAGGGTGTCGGACTCCAGCTATTCAGATATTGATGGCCTGTCCTGAGGACTGTCAAGTCAGTAGTAAAATCCTGTACAACCCCTTTATTCTGCAGTCATTGGAAAAGTCATGCTTAAAGGGGCTGCACCAAGTTCTTAAGAGATATCTTATCCACAGGCTAGAGGATAAGTATCAGATCATAGGGTCCCCTCTTGTGTGTAGTGGATATGTTAAGTCTGGGCACAACAACTTTAAGGTGGTCATGCAAATTAGATAAAAGTAGGTTGTTGGTTGAATGATTGATGAACATTGATACAGTGCTTGCATAGTTAAGTCCATATTGGCCAGTTACAGTCATTCAGATTGACCACACATTTTCAATGACACCAGATCTTTCTGGGAATACTCTGGGAATTTTTTTTCTCCAAAAGATCTTCATAGACTAGTGAGTATAGGACAAAAAAAATACTCAACTGACTTCTTTCCATCATGAAATAATTTTTTTTAATGACTAATGATGATCATACAAATACATCAGTATTTCTAAAAAATCACATAATATGAAGACAGAAATTCTATAACTATGGATACGAGGGAAGTTGATACAGTAGACATACTGTTTATGTATTTTTATTGTTCCAAGAAGCACTGTGTAGTATCATATCAGTACCACGGACAGAGCAGATAAAAAGCTAAGATGATGGGAAGGAAAGACTACTTCTTTCTGCTGAGATTGAGGAGCCCTGACTGCTGGAAAAGGCGTGCAGGTCGCTGGGAGATGCTGTGATTGCTGCGTCAGGCTGTACCATTACATTAGTGCCACGGATTTCCCAGGCCACTTTACGGTGACGCTCTATGTATTGGCGGTGCCAACATTAGCACCCTAACTGCACTTCACCTTCTGCCCACATATCCTGCATACTGCCACACTGACGTCCTCCAGCAACTTGATAAAAAATTCCCATACTGTCGAGAATTGCATTTTACCCCCACCACTCTGTGCTGACTAACACCTGTGCGCCACTAGTTGTTTCACACCTCCAACTGGTTACCTCCCCTCTGTACCCTTACTACCGACTGCTAACAATTTATTCATAACTTCTATTAGAAATAATAAAGGAATGGCACAACACAGAATCATAAAAATAGATGCTCCAGAATTGTTATTACATGGGGATGCATGTAGCTATTAAAGCAGATATGTCAGCAGTGGTAAAAGGTCCTCTTTAAGTATAAATAGCGCAGCAGATGAACTAAATAAATATGCCTACTGTAAGGGATCATATCCTCTCAGGGGGGCGACATCACACAATATCTTCAAAACACGGGGATTTTCAGGTCCAACTCAGTTTTATTGGCACCAACACACCAAAACAAATCATAAAAACAACACCTGCCCGGCTGGACTCTGACTAAACATAGTTCAGCTAACTCACCTAAATACATATGCTGTTCACACACAGCTTTTAAGTGCTGCTTCCTCAGCCGTTCAGTCCAGCAGCCTCCTGGCTGTGACTCCGTATCCTTTGGGGGGAGATGGTCCAATAGTCCTCCCGACTATGACCGTGTGACCCTCTTCTCCTAGGGTCACTGGGCCCCCCAAACTTCCAGGCTACACAGAGCCTTGTGGCCCCTCAGCCCTCCTGGCTGAGACCACACACACAGAGCCTCCGCAGGCTCTAACCTCTCAGGCCTCCTCAGCCTTTCTCCTCTCTCCAGACTGACACTGAGAGCTGGTTTATCACAGCAGTAATTACACCCAGGTGGCCTCACCTGTGGTGGAATAGGGCTGTGGACTGGAATATCCACCCCCTCCAGGCCTGTCACTGCCTCACACTACATATTAGATAGCCTGTAGACAAGGAACCTGATGCACAGTAAGTCTATGTATAAACTAGGTAAATACGCCTATATATTAGACCTATATATAAGTCTATTTATAGCAGAACAGATTAAAAATGAATGGTGCAGCAGATGAAAAAGATGCTCAGGGCATTTACACCAAGCCTACACTGTCCCTGAACTGTCTGTGCAGTCACTATATGCTCTCCCTACAGTGTCTAAAAACTCTCCCTACAATCTTCCTACACTGTCACTGTCCCTATCCAATATTGTACCATGAAAAGCTTTCTAAAACAAGGTCAATAGCGCTTGCTACGTCTCTCACTAAGCTCAGTTTACAGTGAAATGGCAGCAACCACGCAGGATGAGTCTTTTATAGGACAGGGGATGGCTATCTGCTGATTGGCTGGCTGCACGGCATTGTGGGTCATATCGTGTTCCCAGGCTTCTTACTTTCACCATGTAACACATGTAGACTCTATTTTAAGAAGAAAAAAAACTATTCGTTACCATGAAATGTGAAGAAATTTGTATTAGTGGAAAATTTAATTTTTCCTGAAACTTGGATCGAATTCAATTTATTTCACTTTTATTCGTTCTGTTGTACACTACGAGACAAAGTATGTAGGAGAATGTGTCAGGTGCTGTCAGGATTCGGGGTCGCTACGGCCCTCCAGCGGATGTTGGGCGGGTGCGGGCGTTCCCGTGTCCTGACGCTATGCGGCGCTCATCCCGAGTGCAAGCCAGAAAATCCTCTTGTAACACTTAGGTTCCTATAGGGTTAAAGGTTTGGCTACTTTTGCTAGTTTTACTGGCAGGCGTCCCTGCCAGTAATTTTGGTCCATTCAGGGTGTGGCTGGGATCCATGCTCCTATCACGCCTTGGGGCTGGACTCTAGCCACTATTTAGTTTCTCACTTACCATTTATCTGTGATGGTGTGCCTCTGTACCTTTTTCCCTGGTTTCTGTTACTGTTACCTACCTTTTGTGTTATCCTCTGTTTATTCCTTGCTTGGTTCCTTTACCTTTTACCCCTTCAGTTCCTGACCTGTTTAGGGTTGTTCCTGCTTGTGTTTTGTTTTGGTTGTTTGTCTCGTGTTCCACTTTCTTCAGTGTAATTGCAGTCTTCGGTTGGGACCGGCCTGTTAAGGAGCCGGGTTCCCCCAAAAGGCAGGGACAGTGGTTTGGGAGGAGTGTCAGGGCCTCACTTTGTCTGTGTTATTTGTGTCCCTCTGATCTACTCCTCACAGGTGCATTACTATATTGGAGGTGGTATAGCCAACATAGTAATTAAAAAAGAAAAGTATATTTTTTTCTATAGAGGTAAATTTCTGAGGCCAGAAGAATAGAATATTGTTGAATTGCCTAGAGACTGAAATTCCACACGAGAAAACGGACATAGGCGATCAAGAGATAGAAAGGTCATATAAAGCACAGGAAAAGGTAATATGTAGTGTTGAGCATATCAAAGCTGACGAAGTGGAATTCTATCTGAATTTCAGGAAAAATTTGATGGCTGCTGGACATGTTACAAAGTGAAAGTAAGAAGCCCGGGAATGAGGGATCACCCATAATGCCATGCAGCCAGCCAATCAGCAGATAGACCTATAAAAATTCTGCCCGGTCTCTGCCATTTACAAGTGAACTGAGCATAGAGACAGATGTGACAAGTGCTAGGGGAAGTGATTAGGAAAGAATTTATTTGAAAAATATTAGTTTTCAACAATTCAGGGACAGCACAGAGATAGTTTAGGGATATAATAAGGAGACTTTATCCACACTATAGGGAGAAAGAAGGGGCTTAAAATGGCACTTGCCATTGTTCATATCACCGTATAATAGTGAGAACAGAAGGGCGGGGGCGATGCAGATAATGGGTCACATACCCCTCATGGGCCTCTGGCCTACAGGATCAACCATAATGACTTGCAGTCAGCCTCAGCCAATCAGGAGGGATGCACATTTTTTTTACAAAACCTGTTGCAAAGTTTCTTCAGTTAATAAGTGTACCAAATGACAGACCGTATCATGCAGCATCATGTTCAGCACAGAATAGAGCCCAGAGAGTCATCCAAAAATTTTCAGGGCAATCTGAGCACTTTTTGTTGGGGTGAAATTTGTTTGACCCATAACAAATCTTCTGACAGATTCATTAGCATCAGACTCTAAATGAATTTCAAGAAAAATGCTCATCTCTAACTATAAATCATGAGGTCATCATTACAGGTCCAACCAGGTAAAAGCTTGGAATTGGATCCAGTCTTCAAACTCCATTATCCCAAATTTCAGACCATAGAAAAAGTTATATCAGCCTTTGTCATCATTCTTACCTATAGACTATGCTTACACATCAATGGAGATGTCTTTTGTGTGCTTATGAGATGATCTTCGTGTAAATGTAAACTTGGTTGTAAAATTCATACGCCTTTTAGCACTTCTTTGTTGGCAATTAATGAAAGCCATATTTACCAGCTATCAGTTTTACCTGTTTTTGTTTATTTAATAATAATTCATTGAGGAAATTGGAAAAATGTTAATTAACGTAAATTTAGTTAATTGGACTGTTAATTGTTGTCAATTAAACAGCTCATTAATCTAAGGCCAAAGTAATTGTTTTTTTCCTTTCTTCTCTTTGTCATGTGAAATTAGAAAGTGTAATTCAAATTAATAATTATTTAATTGGTATGTAATCTTATGAACTGGAAGCACGAATACATATGGCATATCCATTTTGCCACTCATTATGTAATTGAGATCTACACATTTCAATGAACATTCTTCAAGCAAGATTTGATGCAGACATAAGACAACAGTCTTGGGTCTTCTTAACTTATTTTGGACATTGATAAGCTAATGTTCCTCAGCCCAACTAGAGTTATAAATGTAAGATTTACATTTAGGTTAAAGGTTTCACTGATGGACAAAAAGTCTGCTCCCTATAGACAGCCATAAAAAAGTCTTTCCAATGTCTTTGTTTTTCCCTAGTTCCCCTTCAGTTAGTCATTTAACATGGAAAAATGTTTAAGGGTGGTTTCACATCTGGCTTATGGGAAAAAAAGCTTTGGTTTTTGCAGTTCTTCATACAGTCTTTAGAACCCAAACAAGAAGCAAATTCAATAGGAAGGCGAAATATTTTTTACATAATACAGAAAACCCTTTTTGAGAAATCAGTGAGCCACGTTCCTGAGCCTTACTGTTGTTGATAGGCTTGGCACTTGTTACTTTTAATACTTGTGTCAATCTTTATTTGCCATCTTTATTTGTTTTAATAATGTTAAGGACTTTTGAACTGTATAGAGCCATAATTCGGTGCCTATAAACTTCTACAGGGCCCTGCTTCACATCTGGATGCCTTCTACAGATAAAATGTCCAATTTCATTATATATGGTACCAAACAATCATACAGGGCTGATGACTTTGCTATGCCTTCAACTCCACATAGATGAGTCGTGGATGCGGCCTAGAGACATCCACCTAGAATAAAGGTAATAGAGGTCTGATTAAGGCTCTCAATGGCTATCCAATATAGTAAAATGTTGCGTCTAGACAGGATCTTCTAGGTTTGGGGAGGACAGACGTGAGTTCATACTAACTCCCATCCTCTACAGACCTATAACTACCTCTTTTAGACCTCTGAGTTTTTATTAAGTTATTTTAGGGTCTACTAAACCTGGAACATTAGCTTCTGGATTTAAAAAAAAAACTATTAAAATAATAAATTTAAATGTTCCAAAAACCTGCTGTGCCATCCAGGTGAGCTAAGTGCAAACAGGATAAACAATGATAAGGTGCACAATAACATTTTATAGCATGGTTAGCATATTGTCTAAAATAGTGTTGATTCTTTCAACACAGACATGCTAAAATGTTTCCACCAAGGCAGGGAATGTGCTTGCTTTGAGACAACAAACATTCTCCTCTTTTCCCTCTATAAAGATGATTCTTGCAACGGGCTATATAATGCAATTTGCCTTTTACAGCCAGTTACTTGTGTTCTTTTTGCTCACTCTGAACATTGCAAATGTGTTTGAAACTTTGGCTTAAATAAGAGAGAAATTAGGTAAGCAGGGTGCAGAGCCTAAAAATCAGGAAGCAAAATCCACCTAATTTGCAAACTACGTCATAAGTAAATCTCATAATAAAATAATGTTTGCAAATGTTTGTCCGATGAAATGTCTATTCACACACATCAAATTTGTTGCAAAAATTTCTGTGACTGTGCCATTCATTTGAATGTTACTTTCAGAAATCCATGTGCTAATGGCCAATGGGGAAGCACTAGTCTAAAACCAACAAGAAATATCTGTTTCAGCTGCTAGAGTGATTGCTATACATGTAAAAACCTCTGGCCACTGCAGAATAGCTAATTGGCAGGGTGCAGAGTGTCAGACTCTCTCCAAACAGATGGTGATGACCTATCATGAGGATAGGCCATCATTTCTAAATGGTTGGACAACCCCTTTAAAATCAGTGTTATACAATATGTTTGGTAATAAATTATTGAGACTGTTAAAGTATGAGATTTTTTTACTTATGTAAGGAGCCCAGACACTACTTGGAATTCTTTTTGATCTAAACGTATCCAGGAAGCACTGCTGATTTTATACCAAAATGAATAATATAGAAATACATAGGAATCCAATCAAAATAGGGACTCACACCCCCTTGGAAACCTTAATCAGAAATTATAGTTAAGAGGCATAATTTTAAATTGCAACAGGACTTAAAGGGGTATTCCCATCTGAGACAATAGGGGCATATCGCTAGGACCTGCACCTATATTGAGAATGGAGCAGTGAAGGTTTTGGCCATAGGACCCAAGGTTTCCCCAGGTCGGGCCACCACCAAGCATTCTCCCCATAGAAGTGAATGGGAGTGCACTACGCTTGCACAGCCACCATTCCCATTCATTTCTATGGGGATGACGGAAATAGCCAAGCCAGCGCTTGGCTCTTTTCTGTGGCCCCATAGAAATGAATGGAGGGCAGCTGCGCGTGCACAGTGCACCCTCCACCGCTTTCAGGACTCCATTCTCAGTGTAGGTGCAGGTCCTAGTGATATGCCCCCATTGTCTTAGATGGGAATACCCCTTTAATAACAAAGAAACACATAAAGCTGCACAAATGTTTCATAACATTATACATTATAGGAGCAGAAGAACGGAAATAACAGAAGTGCCGGATTCGGCACCTAGCTGACACAAATGGAACCTAACAGATCCCATTGACTATAATGGGATCTATTTGGTTTCCGTTCTGGAGAAAAAAAATTTAGCAGAGAAAAAAGTCTTGCATCATTTTGATAATTTCTGTGATGCAAGACCTGAAGGGAACTTCTGACACAGATGTGAAAGGAGCATTAGATAGATGAGCTTTAGACATAGAGCATATGTTTCCTATGTACGCTGAAAATATATGATGTAATCTGTAGTGAATGTGATCTTCTTACCAGTGTCTGTATTTGTGTGTTATCCCCTCCCTTCTTGGCTGTGTCATGTGACCAGTAATCAGATTTTCCAAATAACACAGTGTCTTATGTGTGGACAGGAAGTCAGTTTCTCTATGTATTCCTATGGGAGCATCAATGTCAGTCTCATAGGAATGAATAGAGGAGTAACTGACTTCCTGTCCTGTGTCAGTTGGAGATCAAAGAGTTGGTCACATGACACAGCTGCGATTCAGAAGGGAGGGGATAACTTAGAAATACAGTCACAGGTGAGAAGATTACATTCACTACAGATTACATCATGTACCTTTCTAGTAGGTCAGAGTTAAATTTTTTGCGGGAGTTCTTCTTTAAGATAAGCTCAGCAACCTAGGCAAAAATAGGCTAGCAGACAGCCCAAAATGAACTTCTTTTGACCATTATACAATAACAATTTTATATAGAATTATAAAAAATTATAATCACAACAGGTATGCATAGCTATTAAATAATCAACAGTATTACTTTGCATTAGTAGGGCTACATTTTCGAAAGCAACTTTATAAATGATGGTGTTGAGTAAATCAATATAGTTTAACCCCATCATGAGTGGATGATTTTCCATTTTTTCACTTTCATTTTTTACCCCCAAAACAGCAGGCAACCGGTGTCTATGATGCCCGCTTTGCTCGTGAGTGGGCTCCATTTTCAAATACCAACTGCCAACATAAAGTTATGTGAGGCAGTCAGGAAGGGGTTAAAGATCTGTTATAACAGCTCTACAGTGAGCCCCAATTGGAAAGTCTCTTTTACAGCAGAATAAGGCTATACTCAGACCCAGTGGATTTGTTGTAGACCTCTGGATTTTTCTATGGCTTCACAGTGGACTTGGTTTGCACATGAGCGCTTAGACTAGAGCTGCATGCAGACTTTCGTTATATGATATTTAGTTGCACTAAATTTAAATAAAAATCTTGTAAATGTACGTATTTGCAAGTTATTTTCATGTGGCTCAATGTATTCCAGATGTCACACTATTAAAAGTCTGCCATAGTATGTTAAATATGAAGATCTAAGTTTTTCTGTCCACCCCTGTGACACAGTTCATATCACACTATTTACATTTCAAAAGGAGCAAAATCCCACTTTCCATATTCACTACCACCCTACAAGGTAGTGGAGTCAGCTTCAAGTCCATTATCATATTTAGAGCTAGCTAGGATTCTCTTCACCTGAGGCAAAGGTTCAGATGTCTTGCTAGCCCCCATCCGGTTAACACATGACTATGATTTCCAACAATTTTTGTCCTGTGGTTTTTAGACCATCCTCATTACTATCCGCAGTTATTCCTTTAATAACTATATATAAAACATTTATTTTATGATGTGCTTCTTAAATAAACTAAAACAGAAGTCCAGTTGAATTTAATATTAGAGAAACATTGGGACAGTTAAATGAATATACCATGTAATATCTACATGGCATATTCTATGAGCAAGGGAAAAACAAAAATATACTGCAGTGCTCTGATTTCATAAAAAAATAGACATCGCTCCGTGTTAGAAATAAGGACAAATTAACCCATGTTCTTTATAAAGGAAACAAGGAAAAGTGAGGGAGAAATTATATTTTTCTCCTGTGGCAAAGGGTGGGAGGAGGAGGAGAGTTGCTTTATTTTATTGATTTAAAAAAAAACACACACACATATCCCACAGGCGCCAAAAAGCACAGGGCAATGATTAATGTCCCCTCAGAAAAAGAAATTATATCGAATAAATTAAACTACTGTGGCAGCAAATTGAAAAATAAGGATGTAAATGAGGTTTGAATACTTAATATCTGAGTGGGGAAAGCAGCTATCAATGGAAAGGAAAATGATGAGAGATTGTAGGGTCCCCCGAATCTTGGCTCCAGGGAGAGGTATGAAGGCTTCCATCCAAGAAGACACACAAAATAACCTAGAGGCACAGAGAGGAGGGGGTAAGTTCATTTGTAGACCATATAATCCACTTCAGCCTTTATATAATAAAATTGTTATTGTTTTAACCCCCTCATCCTGCAAATTTGCTGACACGTTTTATGTGTTTTTGAATACATTTTTCTGTTAATAGACCATTTTTCTTAAAAGTGCGTGCATCTATACATAGAGTTATTCCATCAAATATGTTTTAGCATATCAATACGATATGCAGTAAATATCACCTGGGATCTGACCTCTAGCACACCTGTGATCCTTTTTGCATGGTCTTTATATATAATATATAGGCACGTATACCTAGTTAATCTGCTTCGCCATTAATAATTAATCTGTTCAATTGTACATAGATATACAGTGCATCAGACTCATTGTCAACAGGCGATGTAATATATAGGTAGGCATGTTTTTCTAGTCTATCTGCTGAGTCATTCATACTTCATCAGTTACATTACTGATTCAGTTACTGTACACTATGGCCAACAGACAGTTGCCTGGGCCCTCAAAAGGACTGGGCCAGTGGCAAAAATGTTGCTGTAGCCAGTTCAAGTAGCAGCAGAAGAAGAGTTGGTAACAGCAGCAGCAGCAGCAGCAGCAGCAGCAAAAGGCCAGAGCTGCCACTGTCATCCAGCGGTTGTGTTTTGACTAGAGATGAGCAAATCGATTCGTTGATTTGTATCGAATCTTGGGAATTTTTAGCTGCGAAGCGAATCCGAACATTAGGTGATTCGCTTTGGCTTTGTACGCATTCGCTACGTAGTTTGTCCTATAAATTATACGCTATTGCTACGTATAAGTTACTGTATATGCTTTTGCGTCAAATTCAATTCATTAGCGAACTTTTACTATTAGTTCGTTTATCGTGTGCAAAAGCCCGGGAAGATAGCGGTCACCTGACCTAGTGGGCATGGCTTGCTCTGATCGGCTCAGGCTCAGTAAGCCAGTGACGCATCACTTCTGCTGCGACTGCTGAGACGAGCAAAAGCACTGTGTGTGAAGTTCTGAGATCTGTTTTGTGAAAATTTGATATAATAGCTCTGGGAATCCATATTACACATATCAGGGATACTGCAGGGCAATTGCAGGGCCAGTTAAGGGCTAGTAGGCTAGTATTTAATCAGGCAGGGAGAGAGAGACAGGGAGAGATAGGGAGAGACAGGGAGAGACAGGGAGATACAGGGACAAAGACCAGCTGCAGAGCCACAGAGTGAATTGAAAAATGTCTGGAATGGATAAGCAAAAGGGATCCAGTTCCAGCCAGACTTGAGCTCTAAAAAAAAAGGAGAAGGTGGCACAGGGCAGCAGTGCCAAAGGACCTGTAGCCGGAACATCTACTAGTAGTATTCGCAATACTTGGCCGTTGTTCCACCAGGCTAACCCACCGAGGTGCAAAATTGTAGTGGAGGAGAAAGTAGATGAGGTAGTGGAGTGGATGGTCCGCTCATCTCAGTCTCAGCCGGATGATCTGCTGTCATCTGCTGATACAGTATCCATATGTAGCCAGGGGTCAGACTCGTCCTGCTAAACCATTTCACTCAAGCAAACCCCGTAATTTTCTGCCACCTCTCGGGCTTCAGTGTTCCCTCCTAGTGGTGTCCCTTCTGCAATTTATAAAAAAAAAGCCACCGAAGCCCACCGCATAATCCGGCGGTTATAGAGGACAGCCTCCCTGAGGATTTCTTAGAGGGTAGTCAGAGTTTGGACTGCCCGAAATTGTTGGTTGGTGGGGAACAGCCTAATTTGCATTCCCAAAAATGTGTTGTGGAGGAGTCTGATGATGAATCTGATGTGTTAGACCGGAGGACCTGGGAAGCGGATCGGGCTGGTGAGGAGGATTTGAGCTCAGAGGAGGAGGGTGGTACTAGTAGTGGCAGCAACAGAGGGCAGAGGCGAGTTAGGCCCAGGGCTAGTGCTTCCCTGGGAACTAGCGAGACCCCAAATATAGTGGGGCCGGCAGCAGGGTGTAAGCTTGCAAGGGCTACAAGCTTGGCCAGCTGTGGAGGGCGCACGTCGGGTGTGTGGAAGTATTTTACCACTCTGCTGGGGGATAGCAGTATGGCCACGTGTTATTTGAGTAAACAGAAATTGAGCCGTTGGAAAGCCACAAATGTTGGGACCACTGCTCTGTGGAACCATTTGAAGCGGCGTCATGCCAGCAATTTAGAGCAGCCCATTAATACTAAAGAGCTAGTTACTTCTCCCGGGGTCCCTTCTGTCAGGCAGGCCACATCCAGGGCCATAGCTCAGCCCGCATCCCGTGATTAACTAGTACATCCACCTCATCGTCGGCCAGTGCGTGCATGTCTCCACCTCCTCTCATTCGGCAGCCGTCCATTGCCGAGTGTGTGGCCAGGAAAAAGTTTTATGGCACAAGTAATCCGACAGTGCGCAAACTGAATGCTCACCTGACAAAGTTGCTGGCTGTGCAGTCTCTGCCGTACCAGCTGGTTGACTGCCCAGCTTTTAGGGAACTAATGGCTTGCACTCAGCCACGCTGGCAGGTCCCTAGCCGGCATTACTTCTCCAACAAAGCTATCCCCACCCTTTACTCCCACGTGGCTGACAATATTGGACGCTCCCTGCAGCTGTCTCTCCGCAGCAGAGTGCACGTCACGGTAGACACCTGGAGCCATGCTTACGGCTAGGGGCAATACATCTCCTTTACTGCCCACTGGCTGAATGTATTTAGTGCCAGCGAGGCAGGAACCCCCCAGCAACCGGGTCAATTGCTGTTGGCACCTCCATGCGCTTTCCAGCCAGGATTGCAGCAGACCACCCAACAACTATCCACTTCCACCTCCACAGGCAATCCGCCTGCTGGAGCATCAGGGCAGCGAGTTACCCCCGCTCCTTCATATCACATGTGCCAGGTGAAATGCTGCCATGCAGTGTTAGACTTAGTTTGTCTTGGCAGTAGCAGGCACACAGGCCAGCGCTTGCTGCATTACATGAAGCAGCAAATAACGCGCTGGCTGATTCCACGGAAGCTGGAAGTGGGCAAGGTAGTGAGTGACAATGGGACAAATATAGTGGCAGCACTGAACCTGGGTCAATTCTCGCATGCTCCCTGTATGGCACATGTCCTAAATCTAGTGGTGCAAAGATATCTAAAAACATTCACTGGCCTGCGCACAGTGCTGGAAAAGTCGCGGAAGCTTTGTACTCATTTCAGCCATTCATATGCATCTCGCCACGCTCTGGTGGAACTGCAGCGTCAAAACGGTCTTACACCACAGCGCTTAATAGGTGACGTGCCTACCCGGTGGAATTCCACTCTTCATATGTTGCAGCGACTCCTAGAGCAGCGTAGAGCAGTGGACGATTTTGTCCAGCAGCAGCCAGAATCTTCCACCATAGGGAGCAGGCTTTGATTTCCGGCAGTGGAGGCTGGTCCGAGATGCCTGCACTGTTCTAAGGCCCTTACAAGAAGCCACCAAATTTGTCAGCCAGGACAGCTGCGGTATGAACGACATAATTTCAGTAATATTTGTGCTGGAAAAGACACGCTCATGCAGCAGGGGGCAATGGGGGAAGGAAATCCTGGCCATTTGTCTACCTGCCATGCTGTCACTGTAGGGGAGCCCCAACGCCAAAGTTCCCTTGCGGAGCAGGAGGAGGATGAGGATGAGGAGCTTCAGTTAGAGGAGGGGGTAGAGGAGGAGGATTTTAATGAGGGTGATGATGACCAGGAGGAGGAGGAGGAGACACAGGTGGAGGATGAGGATGATGAGACTTTCAGGGACACATCAGTTTCTCAGAGAGAGGCTGAGATGGAAAGAAGTGGCCTCTCAGGCATTTCATACCCCTCTTGCTGATGCTGGTGGTGATTAGATCAGGCCTTGCAGGGCAGAATAGTCAGAATAGGCAGAATAGAGTGTTTTCCCACTGTTGCTGTCAGCCAGGCCATAATTTTACAGCCAAATGTCTTGTGTCATGTCATGGGCTGTGCGAACCCGAAGTCTCCAAAACCCTATTTCAAAACCAAACACTGTTGTCTACCTCTGCCTCCGTTTTTTATGCTTAGTAGGAGAGTAGCTGTTGTTAGTTAACATTATTAATAGTTCTATTTAGCATTGTTAAGTTTGTTTTGGAGCCTCAGCCTTTAGTCCCCCCCCTCCAAAAAAATTTTCCTCCCGTACAAGTTATATTAGCGGACATTGTTAAACACCACCGCAGTCTGTTGTATTTATTTTACCTATCACCCTATGCTGATATACCCTGTCCGCCACTACTACTGGCCAGGGCAGCCATAAAAAGCTCATATATAATTTTCATTGCCTATGCTAAGGTAGAATGTACAGGCTTGTTGCCCAAACAAGCCAAGCCTTTTTTATTTTTGTGTCTGTCAATTGTAATCAGTGAACAGGAGTGTGTGTAATGTAATAATACTTCGGCCGGCAAACACCGCTGTGTTCATTAATATGGGAAAATGGTCGTGGGAAAAAAACTATGTCTTCTTCACACTATGTCAGGATCAGGAAGGTGTTAAAGGTTTAACAAAACACTCAAAACACAGGTTTTTCAAGAGTATTTTAGTAATAAATAAAAACTTATATTTAACAAATAAATAATATAATAAACATAAGAAAGGAACAAAAACATAAGATTACGCCATCCTTTGCCGACGTCAGGCCATCATGTCCTGCAGCTCTTGCAGCTCCAGCTGCAGGCCACGAATGAGCCGGGAGGCAGCATGGAGCCTTCTACCTTCTACCTCTGGTAGCTGGGCTGGTGGTGTTGGAGGGGCAGGTGGGGTCCTCTCTCACTGGGGTGGAGGACGATGAGAGCAGCTCCTCTGTGGTGCAGCAGCTGTCAAAAATCATGAAATAATGGCCTAAGGCTACTTCTACACTAGCGGCAGCCCAGATTCGGCGGGTAAAGGGTCCCTCCGGATCCGTCCATCCGGCCACAGCACGTTAACCCCTGCTGAGAGGCAGCCAGAGCGAAAATACAACAGTTACACTATATAGCCAAGATCCCCTATAGGGTAATCCTCGGGGTGTTAGTATATACAAAACCAGTTTGATCACACCTTTGATCAACAAAATTTGCCCCTTTAGGGATTCCCTAGGATTATGTAGATAAGACTTAACTTTATTAGAAATGTATAAATAACAAATATTGCACTCAAAAATATTAAAACTGTCAGCCGGCAGCTGTGCCCTATTGATACTAACACCCACGTGTTGTGGGTATAATTAGGTAGCCAGGAGTCACCTTTTTATGAGGATATATTTTTATAGATACTATGTGACAACATATAGTTGGGGAATGGTAATAGCCCTTAATTCTGGAACATAGTATCATTAATAATAGAGGTTTAGAACTGTTGAGCCTATAATAGTTACTTTTGTTATAATTGCACTACAAACAGGCTTTCTGTTTGTTGTATCGCTGTGTGCTGCCACTATGCACACAGCGATCAATGCCTGGGCTGTATGAGAGAGTCTGCCTTATTTCAGGTCAGAGCCCTCTATGTAGGCTATTTTCACAGTTCACTACTAACCTCTATTAGAAAAGGCTGGTCGTGCAGCAGCAATGGTTGTGTTGATAATGCTGCCTATGTTTTAATAAGACCGGGGAGCTGCTTCCCCAACAGAGCAGGCTTGTATAGCGGTTCGCATGACACTGAGGGACACTGGAGCGTTACAGTCACGTGGTGTGTGACCGCTCCGGACTGTCCGTCAGCCTGTCCTGCGTGTGAACCTGCAAGTGCGCGATATGTGATCGACGCTAGGTACCGTCTGTGTAACTGATCGAGGACACCTTTCCCCCGATCAGTGAAAGATCGGTACTACAAACTGGCTCTGTATCCGGGAGATCGCGGGTCTATGCGGTCACGTGATACGTGATCACCGCGATTTGTTTGTCTCCCTGTACAGCGCCAGCCAGGACAATGCCTCGCTCTGTATGCTGTTTCCCTAAGCAGCACTAGCACAAACCTTTGCCTCACTCCATAAATAGCTACAATAGGACTTTGCTGCCAACTGTCTAAAACCTGATGTCTATCACCCTATCCCAACATGTTTCACCACTGTGCGTGGCTTCGTCAGGGGGGGTGCTATACCACAGTTTGTAGTACCGATCTTTCACTGATCGGGGGAAAGGTGTCCCCGATCAGTTACACAGACGGTACCTAGCGTCGATCACATATCGCGCACTTGCAGGTTCACACGCAGGACAGGCTGACGGACAGTCCGGAGCGGTCACACACCACGTGACTGTAACGCTCCAGTGTCCCTCAGTGTCATGCGAACCGCTATACAAGCCTGCTCTGTTGGGGAAGCAGCTCCCCGGTCTTATTAAAACATAGGCAGCATTATCAACACAACCATTGCTGCTGCACGACCAGCCTTTTCTAATAGAGGTTAGTAGTGAACTGTGAAAATAGCCTACATAGAGGGCTCTGACCTGAAATAAGGCAGACTCTCTCATACAGCCCAGGCATTGATCGCTGTGTGCATAGTGGCAGCACAGAGCGATACAACGAACAGAAAGCCTGTTTGTAGTGCAATTATAACAAAAGTAACTATTATAGGCTCAACAGTTCTAAACCTCTATTATTAATGATACTATGTTCCAGAATTAAGGGCTATTACCATTCCCCAACTATATGTTGTCACATAGTATCTATAAAAATATATCCTCATAAAAAGGTGGCTCCTGGCTACCTAATTATACCCACAACACGTGGGTGTTAGTATCAATAGGGCACAGCTGCCGGCTGACAGTTTTAATATTTTTGAGTGCAATATTTGTTATTTATACATTTCTAATAAAGTTAAGTCTTATCTACATAATCCTAGGGAATCCCTAAAGGGGCAAATTTTGTTGATCAAAGGTGTGATCAAACTGGTTTTGTATATACAACAGTTACAGTTACAACAGCTCCGGCCCCACACATGTACCTGCATGGATCCGGAGGGACCCTTCACCCGCCGGATCCGGGCTGCCGCTAGTGTAGAAGTAGCCTTACATTCAACTCTAATGAACAGTTGTAGCTACATGGGAATAGTTTGGGGCTAGAGGATCCCGTTCCGAACCACTAGTGCTCTTACGGCAGCTGCACTCCCATGTAGCTTGGATGAAAAATAAATTAAATATGTTTTACACTTACTAGAGGCTGCAGGTACTTCAGGGGCCGTCCTGCCTCGACGGTCGTTGACTGTGCTCTGCAACATAAAAACATACACAATTGTTAGATGATGATACTTATTTCTAATACTAACACATACTACTATTAAGATATTATGGGTGTGAGAGGGGGGCCATATCATATTTTTTTCTTCTAAAAAGGTATTTATGGCAATAGATAAAGTTATCGTCGCAATAACTTTCTTTATATCGTTAACACGGTGCGGTAGGAATACTTTGGATATCACCCACTGACAGTAGCTGCAGTATGGGCACGTCTCTGAGTCTGTGTGTAGGAGGAGGAAGCGCTAACTATGAAGGGGCATATAAGGGTACCTTCTTTCGAACTAGTGCCTGACACAAACGGGAGAACGGCCAGCACCATTAACAATAATGACTAGAAAACCTTCACTTAAGTTGTTTGGGTCGAGAGTTAGAGGCGTTGCCTACCATGAAACAAAATTACTACAGCACACTACGCACGACCACGTTGTCCTTCTATACTGTTTTCATTATTGGCAGTTACTGCTGGTATATATACAATACAGTACACTAATTTTTTTTACATGTTTTTACTTATCAAATATTTTGTTGCTCACCCTGCCGTGTCTCTGCGCGGACTCATTAAGCTGCTCTGGGCATTTGAATTTCAGATCGGACCATTTCCGCTGGATCTGGCCCGGGGTCCGCACGGTGTGGAAACAATGGTGCAGGCCTTGGATCACCTCCTTCTTACGCTGGTTTGGATGGCGCTGTGTGCCATCGTAATCCTCTCTGTCCATCAGCCGGATCAGGAATTTTAGCTCTTCAGAGCTAAATGATGATGATCGTCTGGATGCCATTTTTGAATATTCGCTCTGCCTCTGAGGAGTGCACGCCGCGGCCTCTCGTCGTGCGTGCCTGCGTATTACGTAATCACGTAGAGAATAGTATGCTGAGGTTTCGCACGCTATTTGTACGCTCATGCGTACGTCTTCTAAGAAGTTGCGTACATTTTTTAAATGAACGTTCGTTATTAGTGCGCAAATGTTCGCACATAAAAATGTATATTTTGTACGTAAATACAACAAATCTATTCGTCGAATATACAAATCAAAAAGTTCAGCGAATGGTCGGCGAATAATTTTTTGAATGATTCGCTCATCTCTAGTTTTGACCAACAATCCAGCTGTACTGGAATGGTTGACTTCAACATCATCTCAGATGACAACAGATACACACTGACAGGAATTGGTGGGCTCCTCTGACACCACATTAAGTTGGCATGGCCAGGAACAACCTATGTGCCCTCACCTGTCCTGCAACTGACTCTTTCTTTTCCTGCTCTGTCTGCTTGGGATGTTATACATGTTGCCAGCTCTTCTCCGCTTTTCAGCAAGGACGAGTTTAGTGAGGACAGTCAGCATCTACAGACCAGCACAGACTTGAAGGAGAGGTCCTTTAGGTGCACAACTAGTGATGATGACAGTCTGGTGGAAGCGTGTGTTGCGAGTGATAAGGGACATGGTCATGAGACTTGTGAGGGTGACATAAAGCGTGCCTAGGGCAGATTGTCTGCTACTCAGGAGCCTTCCTGTCATCAAACAACTACCAGTGCACAGGTTCATAAAGGCATCGGCAGGCAGTCAGCATGTAGTGTTGAGGGTAAAATGTCATACTCTGCAGTGTGGGAATTTTTTATCAAGTCGCTGGAGGACATTAGTGTGCCGGCATGCAGGATATGTGGCAGAAGGTGAAGCACGGTCAGAATGCTAATGTTGGCACCACAGCCCTGTGTCAACACAAGGAGCATCACCATAAAGTGACCTGGGAAAACTGTGGCACTAATGTAGTGGTACAGCCTGACACAGCAACCGTTGCATCTCCCAATGGCCCACATACCTTCTCCAGAAGTCAGGGCTCCTCAACCTCAGCAGAAGGAATCTGTTGTTCATTCCCTTTGTCTATTTCTCCTGATGCTCCTCCTACTTCTCATCATGTGTTTTGCCAAAAGTCGATCACCAAGGCGATTGCAAAGAGACTTGCAAACTGTATGCGTGCATTTATCCAAAGATGCAGAAGCTGAATGTGCACATGGCCAAGTTGCTGGTACTACAGTCCCTTCCTTTCCATATTGCGGATTCTCAACATTTCAGAGAACTGATGGCTTGTGCCCACCCAAGGTGGGCCAGTCCTTGAGCCTGGTACAGTTCATGCCAGTGCTGATGTGTGGAGCTGTAACTATGGCCAAGGACAATATATGTCCTTTACAGCACACTGGGTAAATGTTGTTCTGGCCCAGGCACACCAGCAACTTGCCAGGTGATGGAAATGCCATCAATACCACTGTTTTGGATCCCTCCTGTTTTTGCCTTAACAATACTGATCAAATACTGATGTGAAAAACTGACCAAATAATGTGTGATAGAGGCCATTAAAGTCCTACATGCAGGACTTCTTTTCCATCTGAATAAAACTGATTTCAGTGGCAAATGGCCAAAACTCGCGCAAATTGAGCATAAGGCCTCTTTCACAAGGTCAGAATTTTATATCAGGAATTGATAATGATTTGGAAGACAAAAGCAGGAGTGGGTCCAAATCACAGAAGACATGCAAATATTTCCATCATGTGTCATCTCTGTTTTGCACCCACTCTGGTTTTTGCCTTACCAATACTGATCACATGTTGACCAAATACTGATGACTTGAAGGTGGATACTCAAACTACAGGATCCGCTTTTTTGGCCTGTTCTTCTGACGGGTCAGAAGAATGGAAAAATAAACAGTGAACACAGCCTTACTGCTGACACCCTCTAAACTGTCATGGGGACACTCCTTGAATTTTGGGCAACTGCACAGTTTGGGCCACTGCACGACGATAAATTACAGCTGACGCTAATATTGACTTGTGAGGCAGAGTTCACACTTCTGTTTTTTGGTCATTTATTTCCCTCACTCTTTGTGGGGCAAATTCAGGAGCCAAGCTTCACTAAAAAGTCATTGAGACACCCGCTGGGGAGCACAGCATTTTTTTTTCCATTACTGGAGGATGCTTTATTTTTTTTTTCAGTTTAGCTAGGAAAACTGGTGTCCTTTATGATGACGTGCATGGCTATATATGTGACCTCCCTGTAATTCAGACTCACAGTAACTGTTTCGCTACCAGAACGGACTAGCTATGCATGTTGCTGCGCAGGATACATTTTCACTAAAGTTTAACTGTAGTCCAGGATAGACCTGATTTAGCGTGCTTCGTGACAAATTATTTCGAATCTAAGCAAAATACAAGTGGTTGTGTTAATGCCCAAGCCCCAAGTCATTTTCAGCTCAAGACCAGTACAGTACTATTTGATAAGGATATAGATGACATTCCAATTTATAACCATAATACTAACCATAATACTTGTCATATACCAATTATGCAATTATTTCATACACCTATGATTTCATAGAAATATATATTTTTATCTGCATTGTATTATATTTTTAAAGAATTAAAGGGGTTAACTGGTAATTAGTATTGACGTGTCCTCCGGATAGGAGGATCAATATTAGATCAGCAGGGGTCCTCAGCTGTTAGAAGAGGCTGGCGCTCCATGAGTGCCGTATCCTCTTCCTAAGGCATGTGGCGTCACCGTACATCAATCACATGGCCTAGTTGCAGCTCAGCCCCATTAAAGTGAATGGGGATGAGCTGCAATAGCAAGCACAGTTGCTATACTATGTAAAGCGCTGTACTTAGAAAGCTGCTGGGAGTTGGCGACTCCCTGTAACAGCTGATCAGCTGATAATGATAACCTATCCTGATATATTTACCAGGATAACCCTTTTAAACTAGCAGAAGAAGACAATATGCAAAATCAGTTTCATGCTGTTGGATAGAGACTCAGACTAGCCCACAGGGGACCAAGTGAATCCCCCAGTAGATCTCTGAGCCATTGTAGGACCCTTTTGCCCTGCCCACTACTCAAGTGGCACATGGCACGGTATACTGACTGCAGGTGGGCAGTGTGCAGCATCTCAACCAGTCTATACATCCTTGTAAAAACTGGGTAAATTATTTAACAAACTATTATTATAGAAGCAGGAGGTGGCTTAGGCACTCCAGCCAGTATGCAGCCAGTGATTCACCTTCTCGAAATGCTGCAGATGCCCCAATTATTCATCATCTTGCTGCTGTGTGAGAATGTGTTCCTGGATCAAATAGTTAGAAGGAAAGACAGGAGACAGTCAGCAGAATACTGACAGTATCTCCAGGACAGAACAGTCTGAGACACAGATTAGGCTGAAGGCTGCTACTGAAAAGAAATGTATGTTGTTGACGGTTTAGGGTTTTGTAAAGGGGGATCAGGTAATATTTTCATGTAGCTGTACAGTGTGCAACCAGAAGGAGTTACTGGTGCACTCTAGACATCCAACACTGGTTGGAAGGAATGAAAAAAGATTGGGTCCTCATTCACATTCTAAGAGGCCATGGCCCTGAAAAAGCTATATTCTGTTATCCTAGTGACCATCTTTGGAAAAGACCTTTGGTGGGTACAATTGGTTCCAGATATATTAAGGCACATGTATGATGTTCTGATTTAAAGTGAACTAAAGCAGGTGGTAAAGCCACTATAATGGGGTTGTAGAGTTATTGGGCAGGGCTGAAATGACTATAAACAAATGTGTGTTTTATAATTTATTGGTGGAGATTTATCATAAATAGTGCAAATTAATGAAGTACAGGAGCCATTCAGTCATAGGTCATCAGAAAAATGGAAGCTGGAATCTAGATGCTTTGGGGCAATTCATTCACTTTTCCATTGCACTAAAGGTTGTATTAGATGGGCAGATTATGCAGGCGATTGTAGGAAGGGAAGCTTAGCAGCGGAGGAGACAGCTGCTATTACATGCAGTGATCTCCTCCTCTGTATGGGGAGGAGCGATCATTAATGCGATTTAACACCATGATCTGCTGCCGGCAAACAATGAATTTTAAATCTCTTGAAAGATTGGAATTGCCTGATCATTGGGTATTCGGCAATAGTATTACACTGCCAGATCATTGCTAAGTAGCGTTACTATGAACGCTTGTCAGCGATCATCTGGCAGACTTTCGGTCAGTCTAATACTCCCTTTACTCTTCAGTTGATCTTTGGGACCAAGTCTATAGTGAGAAATGTGTTTATTGTCCATAACCTGCTTGCAATAGATGTTGAAGTGATTTCTTAGATTAGATTCACACAACATTTAGGCATTCAGTTTGTCTGGATCATTATAAATGTATGTCCCAGATATATGCAGGTGCATGCTTGTACCGTTTCATATGTATATCCACTGGCGTACCGCCCATAGAAGCAGACTACGCAGTTGCTATGGGGTCTGTGAGCTGAAGGGGCCCCGCCAGGCTGAATGGCCCCGCCCCCTTTTTCCGACCTGAGTACACAGCTCCCTTCCTTGCCAGCTACTTCGGGGCCCCAGAGGAGAAGGGAGCAGTGTCTTTTCTACTACTTTTCAAGCCAGTCCGGGCCCCTGTGTGACTGTATCTAAAGGGGGCCCAGTCTGGCCTGAAATGTACTAGAAATAGTGTAAATACTAGTATCAAGGACCTTTGAAATACAGTAATCTGTAGGCTAAAGGACTGTAACGGGGGAGACAAGGGAAGGTGCGCCCTGTACTGAATACCCCCCCGTTCTCTCCCTGCCTGTTTGCCTCAGTCGGCCCTAGGCGGCCGCAGACAACCACGGTGACGGTCCCTGCTCTGTATAAGTGCACAGGGAGGAACAGGGAACAATTGGAGAGACAAACACAGACGAAACAAACACAATATCAGAATAGTCAGCAAGCCGGGTCATACACAGGAGATAACGTCAATACCAGGGGTGAAGCAAAGAGAGGTCGAAGTCCAAGTCCAAGGTCAGGGTCAAACAGCAATCAAACACAAGGTCGCACAAGCACTGATCAAAGTAGTAACGCTAATCACAGGCAATTAGGGAGGACAACTAGTGGCTTTAAATAGCCCTCCACTGGGTCATGTGACGGGGCCAGCGTCACATGACCTCATTTGCATACCGAGCGCTGGCCAAACGTGACCAGCGCTCAAATATGCACCAAATTTGGTCATGTGGCGTGGCCAGGTATATAATAAATGTTCTGAGCGCTGGTTGCCCAGACCAGCGCTCAGATGTCCCCGCCTGCTCGTTTACTAGGGGGGCGGGGAGGACGCCGGACGCGCTGTATCAGTGCGCGTGCCGGACCCTCTCCTGTGAGTGTCGTCATGGAGACGAGGACACATCCTGCGTCCTCGCTCCGGCGCACTCCTGGGAGACCGGCGGCACGGCAGAGGGGAAGCGCACCGCCGGCTCCCCGTTACAGTACCCCCCCCTTCACGAGGGGCCACCGGACCCTTAGCTGGAGGAACCGGCTTTTCAGGATGCTGTCGATGAAAACTCCTAACAAGTGCGTCTGCATGCATCCTGCTCAGCGGTACCCAAGATCTGTCCTCAGGCCCAAATCCCCTCCAGTGTACAAGGTACTGGAAGGAATTCCGGACTTTCCTAACGTCAATGATTTTATGAATCTCGTGCTCCACTTGTCCCTCCACCTCGACCGGAGGCAGGGGCAGTCCCTCTGGACCAGCGGGAGCAACATAACGCTTAAGCAAAGACATATGAAAAACATTGTGAACACGAAGGGAGTCAGGTAAACACAATTCAAACGTCACCGGATTGATCACCTTGGTGATCCTGTATGGACCAATGAAGCGAGGCGCAAACTTATAGGATGGTACTTTCATATGTAGATTTTTAGTTGACAACCATACCATGTCCCCCACCTTGAAATTCACACCCTTAGAACGTTTCTTATCGGCCTTAGTTTTTTGAATCCTTTGGGCTCTTTCCAGGTTCGACTGAACCTTTTCCCAAACTGTGCACAGTTCCTGAGAGAGAGCATTGGCCTCTGGGACCGCCGAAACAGCTGGAGAAAAGGAGCCAAAGCGCGGATGAAACCCCATGTTGCAGAAAAACGGCGATACCCCAGAAGACGAATTCACACGGTTATTAATCGCGAACTCGGCCAGAGACAGGAATCTGGCCCACACATGCTGGTTATCAGCAACATAACATCTGAGATATTGCTCAACGGACTGATTAAGACGTTCAGTCTGACCATTGGTCTCTGGATGAAAGGCTGACGAAAAGGATAAGGAAATATCAATCTTCTTACAGAAGGCCCTCCAGAATTTAGACACAAACTGCACCCCCCTGTCAGAAACAATATTCTCAGGAACACCGTGTAGTTTAACTATGTGGTCCATAAATACGGAAGCCAAAACCTTTGCAGAGGGTAATTTACACAAAGGAATAAAGTGACACATCTTGCTGAATCTGTCCACCACTACAAGAATCACGGTTTTACCCTCAGAGCATGGCAAATCCGTGATGAAGTCCATGGACAGATGTGACCAAGGTCTACCAGGTATGGGTAATGGACGCAACTCACCCATAGGCCGAGTTTTGGGATTCTTGGACCTGGCACAAGTATTGCACGCAGTTACAAAAGCCTGAACATCTCTGGAGATTGACGACCACCAATACTGCCTAGAGACCAACTCCTTGGTGGCATTGATACCAGGATGTCCACATAAAACAGAGCTATGGCACTCACCCAGCAGTCGCAACCGCAAATGAGCTGGCACAAATAACTTGTCATTGGGAGTACCAGTGGGAGCAAGATGTTGTCCTGCCAAGATTTCAGAAGCGAGATCAGATGAGGTAGCGGCTACGATGATGTCAGCTGGCAGGATGGGCTCAGGAGGGACGTCAGGAGGCTGATACGCCTGGAAACTTCGGGATAAGGCATCGGCCTTAATGTTCTTGCTTCCGGGCCTGAAGGTAACACAAAAGTCAAAACGAGTAAAGAACAAAGCCCACCTCGCCTGTCTGGGATTCAATCGCTTAGCAAATTCCAGAAACATCAAATTCTTATGATCCGTGAGGACCGTAATGCGGTGTAATGCCCCTTCTAAAAAATGACGCCATTCCTCAAATGCCCACTTGATTGCTAGTAACTCCCTATTACCAATGTCATAGTTTCTCTCGGCAGGAGAGAACTTGCGGGAGAAGAAGGCGCATGGCTTGAGATTAGCTAAGGTGGAAGACCCCTGGGACAGTACTGCCCCCACACCATCTTCAGATGCATCCACCTCAACTACAAATGGCTTATTTTGATCAGGCTGGATCAGCACAGGAGCATCAACAAAAAACCGCTTTAGCTTTTCAAAAGCTTCAATAGCTGCAGGGGACCAGTTGACTAAATCAGCTCCCTTGCGGGTCAAATCCGTAATGGGTTTGGCTATAACAGAAAAATTTTTGATAAATTTCCGATAGAAATTAGTAAAACCCAGAAATCGCTGGAGCGCCTTCAGAGAGGAAGGTCGCACCCAATCTACAATGGCCTGTACCTTACCCGGGTCCATTTTGAAGGAAAAAGGGGTGAGAATGTATCCCAAAAAGGTAACTTCCTGAACACCAAAGATACACTTCTCCCCTTTGACAAACAACTTGTTCTCACGCAACACCTCCAGCACTTGCCTGGTGTGGGATACGTGACTCTCCCAGTCTGTAGAAAAAATCAAGATGTCATCAATATAGACAATTACAAATTTTCCAATAAATGGTCTAAAAATGTCATTGACAAAATTTTGGAACACCGCAGGAGCATTACTTAACCCGAAGGGCATTACTAGGTACTCATAATGACCCTCCGGGGTATTAAAGGCAGTTTTCCATTCATCACCCTCACGGATTCTGATCAGGTTGTACGCCCCCTTCAGATCTAGCTTAGTAAACCAACAAGCACCCTGAACCTGATTCAACAAATCAGGAATAAGGGGCAGCGGGTACCTGTTTTTAACAGTAATTTTATTGAGTTCCCTGTAATCAATACAGGGCCTCAACCCTCCATCCTTTTTTCCGACAAAGAAAAATCCTGCCCCCAATGGGAGAAACAGAAGGCTGGATGTGACCCTTGGCCAGACTCTCCTTGAGATAATCCCTCATAGACTGATGCTCTGGAGTAGAGAGATTATAGATACGGCCCTTGGGATATCTGGACCCCTCAATAATATCGATGGCACAATCATATTGCCGGTGAGGAGGGAGGAACTCAGTCTCGGACATGGAGAAAACGTCCGAAAAATCGTTGATGTACTCAGGTAAGAAAAGAGACTCAGTAGTACCTCCCAACTGCAATACAGATTTGCAACACTTGTCACAATTCAGCCCACATTTTTCTAATTCACCTGTTGACCAATTGATTACAGGATTGTGGTCCTGCAACCAAGGTAAACCAAGAACTAGGTCAGCAGGTAAATTCTTTAAGACCCAAAAAACACATTTTTTGGAATGCGAAATCCCAACCGTCAGGGTCACACTAGGAGTACAGAACTCGATCCTCCCATTATTTAGGGGGGTGGAGTCGAGGGCAATAATTTGAATACCCTCCCTTAAAGGGACCATCGGTAAACCCACAGACTGTACAAAATCAAAATTAATAAAATTAGCAGCAGAACCAGAGTCAACAAAAGCCTTTCCAGAACCCCTGAATTGATCATATGCAATGGAGATGGGTACTAAAATCTTTCTCCTTACCACTGCTGGGGTTACCTTACTTCCCACCGGAGATCTCCTAGAGGGCGGAAGTTTTGGACACTGCTGGAGCCAGTGGTTCACCTCACCGCAGTAGAAGCAGGCTCCCTTTAAACGTCTTTGGTTTTTCAGGATACCTCCTAACTGCATGGACTCCGGGACCTTGGCAGGAGGTGGACTCAGAGGAGGAAACTCAGGCAGGACGACAGCTTGAGGAGTACTTGATCGTTCCCTCTGTCTTTCTCTCACCCGTCGATCCAGCTTAATAGCTAAAGTCATGCTCGTCTCTAGGGAGTCAGGAGTAGGATAACTAACCAGATGATCCTTGAGTTGGTCTGACAGCCCCACCCTAAACTGGCTTCTCAAAGCTGGGTCATTCCACCCAGAGGAGACACACCACTTCCTGAACTCTGCACAGTAATCCTCTACTGGGCGGTTTCCCTGCTGAATGTTCCTGAGCTGAGTTTCTGCTACAGTGGCCCAGTCTGGTTCTTCATACAAAAGACCTAAGGCCTGGAAAAAGGCCTCCACAGACAACAGACATGGGGAGTCAGATGGCAATGAGAAAGCCCACTCCTGCGGATCCCCTTGCAGCAAGGAAATAATAATTCCTACCCGCTGCTGCTCAGAACCCGAGGAGTGTGGGCGTAAACGAAAATATAATTTACAACTTTCCTGGAAAGAACGGAAAGTTTTTCGGTTACCCACAAACCGATCGGGCAACCTTATATGGGGTTCAATAATGGAGGGAGCGGCTGTGGGTGCAGTTTGCAGCTGCTCCTGGTGTTGGATTCTCTCGGCCAGATCCTGGATCATCTGAGCCATGTCACCTATATGATCCGTGAGAACTCGCAACGGCTCCATTTAGTATGGCCTGTGATTCTGTCACGGGGGAGACAAGGGAAGGTGCGCCCTGTACTGAATACCCCCCCGTTCTCTCCCTGCCTGCTTGCCTCAGTCGGCCCTAGGCGGCCGCGGACAACCACGGTGACGGTCCCTGCTCTGTATAAGTGCACAGGGAGGAACAGGGAACAATTGGAGAGACAAACACAGACGAAACAAACACAATATCAGAATAGTCAGCAAGCCGGGTCATACACAGGAGATAACGTCAATACCGGGGGTGAAGCAAAGAGAGGTCGAAGTCCAAGTCCAAGGTCAGGGTCAAACAGCAATCAAACACAAGGTCGCACAAGCACTGATCAAAGTAGTAACGCTAATCACAGGCAATTAGGGAGGACAACTAGTGGCTTTAAATAGCCCTCCACTGGGTCATGTGACGGGGCCAGCGTCACATGACCTCATTTGCATACCGAGCGCTGGCCAAACGTGACCAGCGCTCAAATATGCACCAAATTTGGTCATGTGGCGTGGCCAGCGCCACATGACCCAAAACCAGGTATATAATAAATGTTCTGAGCGCTGGTTGCCCAGACCAGCGCTCAGATGTCCCCGCCTGCTCGTTTACTAGGGGGGCGGGGAGGACGCCGGACGCGCTGTATCAGTGCGCGTGCCGGACCCTCTCCTGTGAGTGTCATCATGGAGACGAGGACGCATCCTGCGTCCTTGCTCCGGCGCACTCCTGGGAGACCGGCGGCATGGCAGAGGGGAAGCGCGCCGCCGGCTCCCCGTTACAAGGACCTTCGATTATGTCATCATGTCACATGATCGAAGGTCCTCTATCCTACTATTACTGTATTCCGAAGGTCCTTTAGCCTCCAAGAGACATCAGATGAGAAGGAAGAACCTGTAGCCTGTAAGTAAATAAGTGTCTGAAGTGTCTGTGTGTATGTATATATATATGGATGTGTATATCTATATGTGTGTGTGTATATACAGTACATACACAGTGTCACAATATATGTGTATGTATCTGCGTGCGTGTGTATATATATCTCTGTGTATGTATATATGTGTATGTGTGTGTTATCATGTGTATCTATGCCGTCTGCAATCTGCTTTTTCTGTGTATAGGATATATCTGGATATGGGTAGTAGTGTGTGTGTGTATATATATATATATATATATATATATATAATATGGCTCTCTGAAAATGGCAACACAAAAAAAGATTTTATTCTGTTCAAAAATAAATCTAATGTGTAAAACTTTCCAAAAATAAAAAAGTTAGACATATTGGGTACCGCCGCATCCGTAACAACCTGCTATATAAAAATATTACATGATGGCCCCCCAGGCGAATGCTATAAAAAAATTTTTTTAAAAACTATGCCATAACAGCCATTTTTTTCACCTTGCCTCACAAAAAGTGTAATACCACACGATCAAAAAGGCGTATGTACCCCAAAATGGTACCAATCAAACCGTCATCTCGTCCCGCAAAAAATGAGCCCCCACATAAGACAATAACTCAAAAAAATAAAAATCAATGGCTCCTGCAAACCAATCCATCAAAATCTGTGTTGTAAAATCCATATGGCGCTCCTTCTGTTCTGAGTCCTGCCATGTGCCCCCACAGCAGTTTACCACCACATATGCGGTGTTGCCGTATTCAGGAGAAAATGGGTAACAAATTATGGGGTGCTTTTCTCCTGTTACCCCTTGTGAAAATGAAAAATTTGGGGCTAAAGCAACATTTTATTGGAAGAAATTAAACTTTTCATTTTCATAGCCAAGTGTTTCCAAATTCCGTAAAACGCTTAGGGGTTCAAAGTGGCCAGTACCCCCCTTAATATATTCTTTGAAGGGTGTAGTTTCCAAAATGGGGTCACTTTTTGAGGGTTTCCACTGTAGGGGTACGTCAGGGTCTCTCAATTACAAAATGGTGCCTAAAAACCATTCTAGCAAAATCTGCCTCCAAAATCCTTATGGCGCTCCTTTCCTTCTGACCACTGCCACAGACCCATAGAGATGTTTACCACCACATATGGGGTATTTCTGTAAACTGCAGAATCAGAGTAATATATATTGAGGTTTAGTTTGCTGTTAACCCTTGCTGTTTTGCAAGAAAAAAATTATTAACATGAATATTCTACCAAAAAAGTGAAATTTTGAAATTTCACCTCCATTTTCCATTAATTCTTGTGGAATACCTCAAGGGTTAACAAAGTTTGTAACAGCAGTTTTTTTTATAATTTGAGGGGTGTAGTTTCTAAAATGGGGTCATTTATGGGTGGTTTCCATTACGTAAGCCCCTCAAAATCACTTTATATCTGAATTGGTGTTTAAAAAAATGGTTTTGGAAATTTTGTTGAAAATTTGAAAAATGGCTTCTAAACTTCTAAGCCCTCTAATGTCCCAAAAAAGTAAAATGACATTTATAAAATGATGCCAACATAAAGTATACATATGGGGAATGTAAAATAATAACTATTTTTGGAGGTATTACTATGTATTTTGAAAGTAGAGAAATTGAAATTTTGAAATGTGAAAATTTTTCCAAATTTTTGCTAAATTTGGTATTTTTTTATAAATAAAAATTAAATATTTTGCCACAAATTTACTACTATCGCGAAGCACAATATGTGACGAGAAAACAATCTTAGAATGGCCTGGATAAGTAAAAGCGTTCCAAAGTTATTACTACATAAAGTGACACATGTCAGATTTGCAAAAAACGGCCTGGGATTTGAGGTGAAAAGTGGCCCGGTACTGAAAGGGTTAAACAGAACCCTGAGACTATCACAGAGCAGGTGCATTTATACGGAGACTTGATTACACACAGGTGGCTTTTATTTTATCTTCATCAGTCATTTAGGACAACATTGGATCATTCAGAGATCCTCAATGAACTTCTGGAGTGAGTTTTCTGAACTGAAAGTAAATGGGCCGAATAATTTTGCACGTCCAACTTTTCAGTTTTATTATTACAAAAAAGTTTAAATGATCCAATAAATTTCGTTCCACTTCACAATTGTGACCCACTTGTTGATTCTTCACTAAAAATTTAAAATGTCATATCTTTTTGTTTGAAGCCTGAAATGTGGCAAAAGGTTGAAAAGTTCCAGGGGGCCGAATACTTTCGCAAGGCACTGTATATATGTATATATAATTAAAGCACTACTACTCCTATCCAAGTATTTAGGACACTGAGGATAGGTATCAGAGGGGAGAAGGGGGGGTGGGGCCTGTAGAAAATTTGGTGTGGGGCCCAGTCAGTTGTAGCTACGCCCCTGGTTTAGTCTGATTTACTGCTGCTTCTCCTGCATGATGTCCATTACAGGTTTAGCAGCAGCAGCAGAGCCCTATGAGAGAGCGGCCCTGGCCAGGTTAGCAGCACTTTACTGCTCTGACCTCCTGACATGCAGTGCCCGGCCGGAAAGGTATTTCCAGCATTGCACAGACACAGCAGACAGTCCGCACACGTGCTGCAGGGTGGAAGGGAGGTGGACATAGTGAGTTTACACTCTGTCATTAGTGTGTGTGTGTGTGTGTGTATATATATATATGCTTACCATACAGCAACCCCCATAGACATGTGCTTTTATGCTTCAAATTCTGAAGGGGGGAGTCCCTGCCCTTCATTGCCTAATTACTAATTGCCTATTTCTAAGAAGGTAATGGGAGGAGGGAGGTACTGAACCCCACTTTAGAATTTGTCTATGTAATATTATATATATATATATATATATATATATATACAGTACAGACCAAAAGTTTGGACACACCTTCTCATTCAAAGTTTTCTATATTTTCATGACTATGAAAATTGTAGATTCACACTGAAGGCATCAAAACTATGAATTAACGCATGTGGAATTATATACTTAACAAAAAGTGTGAAACAACTGAAAGTATGTCTTATATTCTAGTTTCAAACTTGCCACCTTTTGCTTTGATTACTGCTTTGCACACTCTTGGCATTCTCTTGATGATCTTCAAGAGGTAGTCACCTGAAATGGTATTCCAACAGTCTTGAAGGAGTTCCTAGAGATGCTTAGCACTTGTTGGCCCTTTTGCCTTCACTCTGCGGTCCAGCTCACCCCAAACCATCTCGATTGGGTTCAGGAATGGTGACTGTGGAGGCCAGGTCATCTGGCGTAGCACCCCATCACTCTCCTTCTTGGTCAAATAGCCCATACACAGCCTGGAGGTGTGTTTGGAGTCATTGTCCTGTTGACAAATAAATGATGGTCCAACTAAACGCAAACCGGATGGAATAGCATGCTGCTGCAAGATGCTGTGGTAGCCATGCTGGTTCAGTATGCCTTCAATTTGGAATAAATCCCCAACAGTGTCACCAGCAAAGCACCCCCACACCATCACACCTCCTCCTCCATGCTTCACGGTGAGAACCAGGCATGTAGAGTCCATCCATTCACCTTTTCTGTGTCGCACAAAGACACAGTGGTTGGAACCAAAGATCTCAAATTTGGACTCATCAGACCAAAGCACAGATTTCCACTGGTCTAATGCCCATTCCTTGTGTTATTTAGCCCAAACAAGTCTCTTCTGCTTGTTGCCTGTCCTTAGCAGTGGTTTCCTAGCAGCTATTTTACCATGAAGGCCTGCTGCACACAGTCTCCTCTTAACAGATGTTGTAGAGATGTGTCTGCTGCTAGAACTCTGTGTGGCATTGACCTGGTCTCTAATCTGAGCTGCTGTTAACCTGCGATTTCTGAGGTTGGTGACTCGGATTAACTTATCCTCCGCAGCAGAGGTGACTCTTGGTCTTCCTTTCCGGGGCCTTCCTCATGTGAGCCACGGTGAACAGCCCGTCGGAACCGGGCTGCCGCAGGTGCACGTGTGGGGCCAGAACTACGCTCCAGCCCCATTCTCTATTATGGGGGCAGGCCGTGGATCCGGCCGCAATACGGCAAACTTGCCGAGAGGCGGCCGGACCAAAACTACGACATGTTGTAATTTTGGTCCGGCCGCCTCTCAGCAAGTTTGCCGTGCTGCGGTCGGATCCGCGGCGCGCCGCCCTTAAATTGTGAAGCGGATCCAGGAGGTGAACAGCCTGCCGGAATCCCCTGCCGCAAATGTGAAAGTAGCCTTACTTGCCAATTTTGAGAATTGACATTTGGAGAATACGAAAAGAAGACAAGAGCAAACCTCTAAATGCATATAGACCACAAACCAGGCCCCCTTAATGAAATCAGACCTTACAACAGACCCCCTATGTAACAATATAGACCCACGGACCATTCCCCACTTTATATAGACTCCAGCTCAGGCCTTGCTTTACACAGAGCCCAGACCAGAACCACCTAGTATACATAACCCTATCTAAACCCACCTCACATGTAGACACCAGATCCCCAGGAAACAGAGATTTAATGACAACTCTGTTTTTGTAGTCTAGACAAAGCAAAATAACAATGCCATACGAATAAAAAAAAAAGTTCTGGATGTCTGGGGGAGAGTCTGAGCCTCACCACTTTATGGAGATTGTAATGATCTAACATTTCTCTTAAAGGTGTTGTCTGAGTTATAAAATAAAAAAAATGAACGGATAGTCTTACCTGCTGCTCTAGTCATCTTCTTGGCTTCTATGCACAAGTCACAGTTGCAGCCAATTGTTGGACTGGTGATTGGCTGCAGTGGTGACTTTTGTGCACAGAAAGTCGCCACTGCAGCCAGAAAAACCAATAGCAGCAGTGCGGACTGGAGCGCAGTGCAGGAAGAAAAAGAGGAGAAAACGGAAGAGTAGACATTCATTTCCTTTGTTATTTCAGGCTGTTTACAGGGGTTGCCTGAGTTTTTATATAACTCAGACACCCCCTTTAACTATTATCTCCCATTCATAGCTTCTGTAAAGTGCAGACCTAGTTGTACTATCTATCAGACGATACAGATTAAGAAGTGAAGACTTGCAATGTGGCCACCTCCAGGGACGTTTTTTCCAATAGAAATCAACATTTAATTTCTTTTCTACAGACTTATATCTGATGAATGAAACTAAAAATAAATGCATGAGATATTCCCTTAGCATTCGAGATTTAATATAAATATAACTATAATAGCCATTGCATTTTCTATGGTCCCAGAGGCTGAAGTTTTAAAGGAAAAAACTCAGCTGTGAATATCTAGCACTTTTATTTCTCAGTTATACATAAGATTTACTGTATGGTGGTACTGTCCATCTCATTTTCACAACCAAGTAATGAGAACAGATGCTTAACTTTGTTATTGGCCCTAGGAATTTTAAGCTACACCCCTGAGATTAGCCATGCTGGTAAGTAATATGATGATAGGATAATATTGGAAAATTGGGCTGATTTTAATTAAATATTATGTTAACTACTGCTACAACTGTAAGACAAAGTAAGTGGACATTTTGGAATTATCAGAATTTCTGCATTGGTCACTAATTAAATGGAGTTTAATTGTTATCCAAGTCACAATTACAGAAAAGCACAACCTAACTATATTAATAACACATAAACAGTTGTACCATCCATGTCTTTTATTGAGCACATTACATAATCATTTTCCGTGCAGGGAGAAAAGTGAGTGAACTTCTGTGTTCTTGACCTCTATAAGATTTTGACAAGTTGGCAAAACATTAATGTGTTTAATGTGTTTAGAGTGAAATGCAGGTTCCATACAACGCCTGGTTACTGAAAATCTCTTCTTATCAAGAAAGACTGGTTAGTGTACCTTAATTCAAACATCTTTTAGAAGACCCCATAAGACGTGTTCATAGAGATGTCTCTAATTGGTCCTCAGTGCAGTCACGTACATAGAGAACTAAGGGCCCCATAGCAAGGATCAAACCAGGACCCCCACAAAGGACAGAAGGGTTTCCGCCTAAACACCATTCAATGACCCTTCGGCCAGTTTTCCACTGCCTCATTCGCTAAAAGTTGTTCCTTTAGAGCAGTGATTTTCAACCAGTGTGCCGCGGCACACTAGTGTGTCGCGACACATGGTCGGGTGTGCCGCGGGCAAAGTTCCCCAAACTATGGTGCCCCCTGCGTTTTGTTCTCCAGCAATGCGCAGCGATGCGCAGTCACGCTTTCTACAGTGTCCTCCAGTCCGCGCTCTGCTCTCTTCCCTGGCGGCGCGCACTATGACCTGACGCTGCACGTCATAGTGTGCGCGGGCTAGGGAAGAGAGCGGAGCGCGGACCGGAGGGCAGCCGCAGCGCAGAACAGGTAAGAAAGGTTTTTTATTTTTATCTTATGTGGCTGGGTGGGCTGATCTGAGGTCTGATGGGGGCACAATACGCTGATCTGAGGTCTGATGGGGGCACAATATGCAGATCTGAGGTTTGATGGGGCACAATACGCTGATCTGAGGTCTGATGGGGGCACATTAAGCTGATCTGAGTTCTGATGGGGGCACAATACGCTGATCTGAGGTCTGATGGGGGCACAATATGCAGATCTGAGGTTTGATGGGGCACAATACGCTGATCTGAGGTCTGATGGGGGGCACAATACGCTGATCTGAGGTCTGATGGGGCACAATACGCTGATCTAAGGTCTGATGGGGCACAATACGCTGATCTGAGGTCTGATGGGGGCACATTAAGCTGATCTGAGGTGCTCCCATTTTCAACCACATATCTATGTGAGCTGGGCTTTTCAAGCTTGACTGCGATAAAAACAAGGGAGAGACTGAGAACTGTTGAGGAAGAGCTTCGTGTGTGTCTTTCCACCATTCCTGCCAGGATATCCCTTTTGTGTTCATCGAAACAGGCCCAGGTTTCACACTGAGTGAGTATAAATACATTTAGAATCTATATTAATAACTATATGTATAATATGTACTGTTTTAGTGTCATTTTGTGCCATTTTGGTTGGTGGTGTGCCCAGGGATTTTTTAAGTGTAAAAAGTGTGCCGCGGCTCAAAAAAGGTTGAAAATCACTGCTTTAGAGGGTAGAGTCCTGATTAAGTTTTAACCTCCAGTAGAAGAGATAATCCCAACTAAGACTGGGCCCCCTCTTGCCCTGGGCCCCATAGAAGTCCCATTGCCTGCCGCTATTGTAGTTACGCCTCTGCCTCAGGGTCTCCTTGCTGATTTATCTACAGGTGGAAAACATTGAGGACTGTTGCTACTCTCCCTAGGAGTGAGTATCCTGTTAAAGGGGCTATTCTGGAAAAGATATTGATGACCTATCCTACGACAACCATGCTTGGTTAGCTGCTGGGAAGCCACAGCACTCACCGGAGCTCTGGTGAGCTACGTGGCTTCCTAAAACAGCTGATCAGCAGGGGTGCCGGTAGTGGCGTTACTAGAAATGACTGGGCCCCACAACACATTTTTGAATGGCTTCCCACCCCCAAGAAACTTCTTCACGACCCCCTCCTCCCCTGCCTGCGGCTCCCTCCGCTAGCCAAAATCGCCCTCTCAGACCAGGCCTGGCAGCCACTCTGTCCATTTCCTACAGTGTCTCTGTATATAATGTCATTGTATAATACTGTTGAGAGGGCCCTGACAATAAAATCTTTTAGTACTCCTCCTGTGTGGTTCCCTTCTGAGTTTAGGCCCCAAAGCATGGCTTCCCTTATAGGAACACGGAAAGGAAAATACATACAATGCAACGACACACTGCCAACCAGATAAAGCACAAAATGCCATAGTGATATGAGGTATTCTGAAGCTAATGCTATGCTTGTTTAGTAAATTAGAGATTCTTGGCAAATATATTTTGTACAAAATTATCTGAGCCCGTCCACCAAATCGTCACCTTAGCCCGTCCACCAGAGATCACCTTGACAATTTGGTGGACGGGCCCAGATAATTTTGTACAAAATATATTTGCCAAGAATCTCTAATTTACTAAACAAGCATAGCATTAGCTTCAGAATACCTCATATCACTATGGCATTTTGTGCTTTATCTGGTTGGCAGTGTGCCGTTGCATTGTATGTATTTTCCTTTCCTTGTGCATTTAGCCATAGCAACGTGCACCTGCGCACTGGGATGTGCTGACTGAAATCCCCTTTTTTTCTTTGTAAGTTTGTACTGGAGGTGTGGCTACTCCATTTGGTCATGCACTCCTGACTAGCCCGTCTGCCCCATAGGCTGATTTTAATTAGTGTAACTATAAAGCCGAGTGGACTCGGCCTGCATGTTGGTACCTGCATCCCTGAATTAGTGGAGGCCTTTGAAGCACCAGAAATGGCAAAAGGCAGAGGGGATCCAGCATACATGTGGAATCAACATCCCCTGATTATAGGGAAGCCAAGGTCGGCACATAACAGGTAGGAAATAATGTTAGGTTCCTGTCCTACAGAGATCACCTTGACGATTTGGTGGATGGGCTCAGATAATTTTGTACAAAATATATTTGACATAAATCTCTAATTTACTAAACAAGCATAGCATTAGCTTCAGAATACCTCATATCACTATAGCATTTTGTGCTTTATCTGGTTGGCAGTGTGCTGTTGCATTGTATGTATTTTCCTTTCCTTGTGCATTTAGCCATAGCAACGTGCACCTGCGCACTGGGATGTGCTGACTGAAATCCCCTTTTTTTCCTTATAGGAACACGCCTGGGTGCTGGGACACTGACCCCTCCGATTTAATAGTGAAGACCTACTGTATAGGAAAATCGTCAAACTGCAAAAACCACTGTTCATGTGTCCACTTAAAATATGCTGAACAAGAATGAAGGAAGCTGCTGCAGGCCCATCCCAAGTTTGCCCAAGGCCATCTTGATTTTTCATAGTGCTTCTGGAAAAATGTTCTAAGGACAGATGAAACAAAAGTGGAACCTGTAGTATAGTACAAATGCACAAAGCTATGTTTGGAGAAAGAGAGCACTCTCCAACACCGAAACCACATCCCATGTGAAATGTGGTGGAGGAAGCATCATAGTTTGGACCTGGTCTGTGCCTCAGGGCATCAAAGCATCTTACAGGAGAATTTAAGTGTAGCAGTCCATTCCCTTAAAGGGTTATTCTCATTTTAGACAATGGGGGCATATCGCTAGGATATGCCCCCATTGTCTTATAGGTGCGGGTCCCGCCGCTGGGACCCGCACCTATATCGAGAACGGAGCCCCCGAAGTGAATGAGGGCGCACTGCGCATGCGCAGCCGCCCTCCATTCATTTCTATGGGGCCGCCGAAAATAGCCGAGCGCTGGCTCGGCTACTTCCGTCGGCTCCATAGAAATGAATGGGAGCGTACCACGCATGCACGGCCCGGCTCCCATTCATTTCTATGAGCGGCGCGGGGAGCTGCGCCTGGTGGTGGCCGGACCCCCGGAAACCTGGGGTCCTCCAGGCGCAGCGCTCCCCGCTCCGTTCTGGCTATAGGTGTGGGTCCCAGCGGTGGGACCCGCACCTATAAGACATTGGGGGCATATCCTAGCAATATGCCCCCATTGTCTAAGATGAGAATACCCCTTTAAGCTGACAAGACATTGATTGATACAACAAAACAATAAGCCAAAGCACACAAGTAAATCAATGAAGTAATAATTGAGAAAAATAATTAATTATCAGCCTTATTAAATGTATGGAGATGCTGTGGCTTCATTGGCAGTGATTACTGCTAAACGGTGATCTACAGGTTATTAAATTCAAGGGTTCACTTACTTTTTCTCTCTGTGCTCAATAAAAGATGTGAGTGGTACAACTACTTGTGTCTTAGTTTAACTGCATTGTGTTTGTCTATAATTGTGACTTAGCAATCAGACCACATTTTATTAGTAATCAATGCAGAAATCCAGGAAACGCCAAAGAGTTCACTTACTTTTTCTAGCAAATGTAAGTAGTGATTAGTGGCTTCTTTTTTCATTTGCACGTCAAGCTGTACACTGTCGATTATCTTTATATATACAGGAGATTTTCTTTAGGATGAGACAAATAAAAATAAATGATTTCCAACATCAGAAATTTACACATGGAAATCTTCATGTTGTTTAATTTGGGATCAGCAACCTTCGGGACTCCAGCTACCGTGAAACTGCAACTCCCATCATGCCCACGTGCGCAGATGTTCTCTTAAATCCCATAGAAGTGAAATGAGGATTCTGGGAGTTGTAGTTTCAGAACAGCTGGAGTGCCAGAAGTTGCTGATCCCTGGTCCTGAATATAGGATATTTAGCTATTAGAGGATTTATATCTTGCCTCTCCTTACCACTCACTGTAGCGTCCTAAAGCCAGAACCTCCCATGTCAAGCTGGACCACAGAGAATCCTGCTACCTCTTTTAGCACACACGATCATAAATCAAGAAACATGTGGGATGTGGTGATTTCAATACCTGAAGCGTCTTGTAAATATGATTTGCAGCTCATGTAGAAGGATTTAGGTTCAAGTGAGTAGTTTATGAAGTGAGGAATGGGAAGTTTTTACAAGCATACTGAGGTTTTTAAAGGGCTGTCCAGAAGATCAGAAGTTTTGTTTGAAAAAACGTTTGACTTGAGAACAGAATGTTATCTAAAATGATTGCACTTCTGAGGTAAGGATTTTAAGAGAGCGAGAGAGAGATGTGTCAAACCAAAATGATTTACTTTCTACTGAGGGTGGTAACTAGTGATGAGCGAAGTATTTAAAAATTTGATTCGACTGCTTAATAACAGTGTAAAATTAAAAATAAATAAATAATACCTGATCCATTTGCTTGCGACAGGCTGGCTGCCGCCATCTTGCTTAAAGGTCTGTCACGAAATCTTTCACGGCCCAAGATGACGTCATCACATCTTCAAGCAAGAAGGAGGCGGCCAGCCCATCGCAAGCAAATGGATCGGGGGATTTTTTTTTTTTTTTTTTTTTTTTACACTATTTCAGGTTAAATCAATTCACTACCATGAAGCATAAGGAAATTCGGCTGTGTGGCGAATCAAATTTAGCCTGAAATTCGGATCGAAGTCCACAAAGTGATTGGCTCATCATTTTTATAATATACTTTAAAAAAATCATTATAGCTCACCTATTTATAAAATACAGAGTTTCTGCAGTCAGACTTTGCACTAGCAAAGGAAGGGCTAATCTAGAAGGAAGCCAAATGGCAGCCAGTGTGGAAAAAAAAAAAGAATATAATATCAGACTCAAAACTCGCAGGTTGCAGAACACAATAAGTGGTACAAGAGGAAGCACAAACCAGGTGCAAATATAGAGTGGACACTCAGATTGGCCACGCTAACAGTACCCTGATAATTTTCATTGTCTGATTCTCCTGATTGGATGGCCAGCTGGACATCCTGATTGGTGGAGCAGCTGAGCCCTGTTTCTGGTTGGAAGGTCACAAGCTCAGATCAGGCCTCACATGACATCCATTACAGTGCCACTGAGAAGATCGGAGTGACAGCAATTGGCAGGGACAAACTTCACCAGAGCATCGGGAGGTAAGTATGATACACATATGGTATTTTTCACTCTGCCAGACCTTCTACACATTCTTGAAATCTGCCAGCGAATAAATGTATGGACCAACAGATAAAAATATAATTCTGTATCAATGTTAAAAATATCCAGACAATAGGATAACTCTGTAGAGCATTTTTCTCTTATTTGCACAGTAGCCTATTGTCTGGAGGATGTTTGTTACATAATTTATTAATAATGAATTATATTTTTAACCAAATTGTTGGTCTATATAAGCAACATTTTCTGTCTGCCTACTCCTGGCATTTGGAGCTCTGCCTTCGACTCTTGAGTTGAGATGTGAGATGGGTTTCTCCTTACTTGTTTCCAGTTATTCTAAACAGTGTCACACAATACCCAACTCCTATAAACAAAGGCACTCACGCCAATTCAATAAAAAGCAGTAACAACTTTATTCAATTACATAACAAATACCATTAAAATCAAGCAAAGTATATAACACTACTGATACATTATACAATAGACATATCACTAAAAGCAACACATAACAATCAAATGCTGAAACTAATGCAGTATTAATCCATGGTGGAGCAAAGTAAAATAGTAAACTGGTTCAATACATAGTCTAAGCATACATATAATATATTGCACAGCATAAATGTAGTGTTTCTACAAGAATTTACATGACCCTGCCTTTTTTATTAACGTTCCATCAAAAGAAACTTTAATGTGCGCTTCAGACCTCCACAAAGCCATTTTAGATGCCACCAAAACTCCATACACTCAATTTTTCACATTTGTTTTTTACTTTGACTCCACCCATTTATATAGGCAAGGGCAGGCTTGGTATTCGTGGTATAGCAAAATGCAATATTAATCCACCTTGTACAGAGGCCATGTGATGTCAATAAGCTTAGGTCAATAAGCTTGGACAGACAGTCCACAGTCACATGGAGGGCTATTGCATCATTCAGCAGGGCTTATCTTCTGCACTGTGCTTCTGGTCTGGTCTAAGACAGCAATTAATGTCTACCGCATTCCCTGTACTCGGAAAGTTACAGTATCACTGTGTTATCTGTGGTGTTACATAGGACTGCAGATACATGATATTACATTATCTGTACTCAGAGAGTCATCACTGTGTTATCTTTTGTGTTACACAGGATTGCATTTACTACATTATCTGTACTCACAGAGTTATCACTGTGTTAGCTTTGGTGCTACATAGGGCTGCAGGCAACATCTACTACATTGTTTGTCCTCACAGAGTTATCATTGTATTATCTGTGGTGTTACACATTACCTCAGAAGTGTTGCGGTCTACTCCGTTCCCACCTCCAGTCCCCTGTAAATAACCATATAGACCTCAGATCCCCTGAAAAAAAGAGAAATACCCCCAGACCAGACCCCCTAAAAATACAGAACCAAGACTAGAACCCTCTAAGTACAGACCCCGTAAATTCAAATGGTCATTCTCCTGGTCCTCCCCTCCACTGTTGCAGACCACATCTTTAGTATGTGAAGGGATGCAAGTATTTATTGATACACACATCATGAGTCAATGGGAGACCTGCTCAACAAAATGTTGTTATGAAAAGGTAAACATCTTTTTTATACTGTATATCAATGCTTCTCTATAGCACAGCGTATGACTGGGATAATGCTGGAGGTCTTCCGTCAAAACATTGAGAGGTCTTGTATCTAAGGATGGGTGCAGCGCTCTCTGTGATAACTTGATCTCCTAGTTCATGTCACAGTTGGCTGTGTGAGTAGTTTGCTAACTAGGGTGTTATGCAGTCATGTGCGAGAATGCCAAATGGAAATTCACATTGGCTGCTAATACATTATTTGCAAGACTAGTTCCACTGTTTGGGTCCATTCACATGACCGTATTTCCATTTCCGCATCTTATCCGCAATTTTGCGGATAAGATGCGGAACCATGCGGACCCATTCACTTTCCATAGGAGAAAAAAAATGCGGAATGCACACCGTGTGCATTCCGCTTCCTTTTCTCATGGAAGTCCTCGAGCGGACAAGTATAGGCATTTTTAATGGGGTGCCCGGCCGTGTGTACTGCAAAAATGCGGACCCGCAATAATATGGTCATGTAAATGGGCCCTAAAAGTGCAGTGAGGGATATCCTCGATTAGTGATATACCCTAGATCACTATTACTGTTGATCTGGAGCAGAACTATGGAATGCTCAGTGTTTCAGGCTCCCAGGAGTGGAGGGAGTTCCCTGTGATATTTGTCAGCTCTTCAGGCAATCTGGGAGATTCCCTAAGTTATGGAAACAGCATAGCTCACTGTGTTACACTGTTTCCTAAACTCCCATTCACTTTTTATGGGAGTTATTGATTCTGTAACCACAGTCACCTCTCCATTCATTCAGGTGGCAGTCTGGGATGGGGTCAGAGGACACCTGTTCTAGAGATAGGTGGAGCAGCTACCATAGGATATGCCATAAATGTCTACAGTAAGAATACACCATTTATGACTAGGCCTGTGTGAACTTTAATGACCAACTAAGTCTAGATCTCCAGAGCAGATTACAAATGGATCCAAGTTGAAAGGAGTGCTATTTGATCATGCCAGTGGCGTACTAAGGGAGGGAGGGGGGACGGTCCACCCCGGGTGCCAGCTCTCAGGGGGGTTGCCAGAAGCAATCAGAGCTTCCATCAATACAGATGGAAGCGCTCATTGCTGGAGCGCAGTAGCTGGGTCCTGTCACTCACCGCTCAGCTCCTGCGCCCCTCCCCTCCCTCAGGCCGGAGGCATTCTGAATAGTGAAGCAGAGAGATTTCTCCCTGCTCCACCATTCAGGCTGCAGGCACGGATCGCGCTGCTGGAATGTGTGGGCGGGTACAATTTTTTAACGTATTGAAGGGGGGGTGCCAGAGAAAGGACCCGCCCCTGTGCCAAATACCGTAGGCATGACTGGATCATGCCATTATCATTTTTGACTGAGGGGATTATACGGGTTACCGGGGAAGTACTACTGTCCCATGTAGGGGTTTCTCTTGCAACTTCATAAAAATGATGCAGAATGGGGCCTCTGAATGGCTGCTGTCAAAACACATTTGGTGGTTTTCTGGGATTACTATGGTTTTTAACAGACATGCTCATATAGTCGCTTACCTTTTCCTCAACTTGGACTCTCCTGACCGGTTTTCAACATGTAAACAGTTATTATGTTCTGTATGTAGCACTTCCTGTTCCTGTATCCAACCAAACCCATGATGCACTTTTCCTTTCTTTGCCACAGCTCCAGCACCATTCCTAATAGCTCGTCCTACCAGCTAATTACGTAAACACTCCCCTATTACTGCCCCTGTTGCTGATTTCACATGCCCATGGACTTAAGATCACAGGAAATAAGAAAGAGCTGCATGGACATGGTCATGTGACTATCGCCCAGAACAGAAGAGAGGACCAATAAAGGTAAAAGAAGTACCGTATTTTTCGCTTTATAAGACACACCCTTTGATAAGACGCACCCCAGATTTTAGAGTAGGAAAATAAGAAAAAAATATTTTTCATCACACCTCATATCAAGAGAGAGTTGAGATCTGCACTCCCTTGTTTGGGTGCTCATAGAAGGTTTAAAAGTCAGTACTGAGAAAAAATATCTATGGCACACCGTTTAAGTTGCAAAGGTGATTTAATTCATATATAATAAAGTGACATTTTTCTAATTTCCAAATATTCCAGAGAGTAAGGCACAATATTTCTTATAGACCCATATTATTCCCAACGTTTCGGTCAGCAATGACCTTTTTCAATGGATCTTAGGTCTTATGCGTTGCTGTATAAGCTCTGGAAATGGATGCTGCTTAGCATGCTGTATTTTCTCACACCTCATATCAGACCCCCCCTTAAATTTCAGGACACCACATCAGACCCCCATATCAGCCCTCCATGTCAGAACCCCATCAGCCCTCCATGTCAGACCCCCATCAGACCTCAGATCAGCCCACTCTGCCCCATCAGACCTCAAATCAGCCACCTGTGCCCCCATCAGACCTCAGATCAGCCCATCAGCCCACTGTGCGCCCATCAGACCTCAGATCAGCCCATCAGCCCCCCTATCAGCCCACTCTGCCCTCATATCAGCCCACTCTGCCCTCATCAGACCTCACATCAGCCCACTGTGCCCCCATATCAACCCACTGTGCCCCATCAGACCTCAGATCAGCTCATCAGCCCACTGTGCCCCCATCAGACCTCAGATCAGCCCATCAGCCCCCATATCATCCCACTGTGCCCCCATCAGACCTCAGATCAGCCCCAAAAGGATAAAATAAAAAACTCTCTCACCTCTCCTGCGCCGCGGCTCCGCTCCGGGTCCGGCGCACTACGTCCTGACGCTGTATGCGGTCAGGACAGTGGAGCGCCCTCCAGAGAAGACAGAGGAGCACTGGACCTGGAGCGGAGCTGCAGTACAGAAGGGTGAGTATGTTTCCCCCGCTCCCGGCACCTTATACATACTAGATTAATGTTATAAATTATGCCAGTTTCTAGTAAATCTGTGGGGCTACGGAAGGCCATGGTCTCTGCCTTGCTTGGTTTTTGTTTGCCTCAAAGATTCACATTTTTGCACAATTATACCTTCTCAAAAATTATTATTTGATGCCAGTTTTGTGGAGCAAAGGCCATGATGAATTTTCCCTCAATGAATATTTGCATATAAGAATACTTTACTGAGTGTTTCCCAGCTTCAAGGAAGCAGATGAGGAGGTTAGTCCTATCTACATAAATCATTTGTTTCAATCACAACAAAAAGCAAGAGATGCAGCACAGAGTGACCTTAATTTCACTGGGTGCATCTAAATAAGGATTAATCGCCATGATTATAGTACCAAAGTTTGTTGAAATTGGAAACAACAAATAGCCATAAAGGCTTGTACTTGAAGAAATGGGATGGATTTATGGTTCTTTTCCACACAGCTGTTTCATGCTGGTAGGAGAGGTAGTGGGGTGTGAAGGAGGTGGGAGACCTATTAGCATAGACAGATCTAGGGGCACCGAATCGGTCAGAAGAATGAGAGAGATAGAAGGGATTTCAGAGCAAATGGTACTGAATAATTAAAAAGAAGACCGTTCGGGGTCTGGCAATGAATTTCTATAACAGCAGAGGTGAAAATATGGCACATGAGTATTCATTTTCTCAACTAGGAATTTATTTTTGGCCTATGAATAAATTCCAAATTTCCTTAATGGCTGTTCTTCCTTGCCAAGGAATTGGTGCAAGGGGTTAAAACAATTCCTTATACTTAGTATTAGACTGTAAAGCGAATGCAGGCCTCAGGTGCACTCTTTCCACATGAGCAGGATATGGAAAGACTATGCACAGTGTCTGTCTGTCCTTTTTGTTCATATATATTTAGTATTTATTTACAAGCTAGATTTTTTTTTTTTTTTTTTTGCCTGGGAGTGAAGCCAGGCATATAGAGAAATCCTTAAGATGCTATAAAGCCGTTGAGGTATAAAATGGAAAGTGCTTAGGCTGCCTGTACAGAAATATCTCACAGCGCGGTAGAGGAAGTCACGGACACCGGGCACTGTAAATCTCAGAGAGTTTAGCTTGTTTGTTTACACCATGACGATGATCTAAAGAGAGGGAGAAAGTCGTTCAATAAACCCCAATACTCGTCTGCCCCCCTCCTTTCCTACGCAGCATAGCTCTGCACACTTCATCAAACTAAATCGTTTAAAAAAAATCCTCCTCTAAAAATGCATTTTTTTTACTCGGGCCTTTTACGCTCGGCTGTGCTGGCTGCATCAAATGCAAAGCGTATTCCTCACATCCAGCAGGTAGCAACTCGTTCGAGTTCGTTGGTATTCGATGAAGTCTCGAGTTAAGGCCTCTGATTATCTATATGCCGCACAGGAGACTGCACAGCCACACTGCTGCTTTACCTCTCACTTGTCTGAAGTGTGAAGCACCGGCCCTTGAATGAAGACCCAAAAGCCCACTAAATCTAGTGTTTTTCTCCTCTAACAAGCGTGAAGAAAATTTAGAAACTGGCTGCTTTCCGTTAACAATTACCAGGCTGAGCACAGGACTCTCTACATTAGTTTCTAAACTGAAACAATAGAATTGTGCAAATTCATATGCTGTTTAAATATCTGTGCAGAAGACATACTACTCCCTCTCCCTTTTTCTTTATTCTGCCATTCTTTGCTATTGTTCCTTGCCGGTATTTACCTATTTATAATTCTACATCATAGCCTTCATAATTTATCAGTAGTTCTGACCATTGCTACTCAATTCAAGTGGAGTCACTTTAACCCTTTAGGCAGGCAGCCAAAGTTGATCTTAAGGACACATAGAACATTTCATTTTTTGCCTCCTATCTTTTTGTATTTTTAAGTGTATGCTATCTTTTTGTTTTCCGTCCAGCATAACGGCAACCAGACGGATCCGTTATGCAGAGCCATAGGCTTCTATTATGACGGATCAAAACGGAATGCCTCTTAAAGGTGTCCGTTTTGATGTCCGTCCTAGGGATTCCGTTTCTTTCCATTATAACGATGTTATAACGGAAAGACTGAACGGAATCCCTAACGGTGATGTGAACGAGCCCTTAGGCTAGGGCTACACGACGATATGTGTTGCGCGACACATAGTGCAGAACTACACGCGCGACAACCCATCCTGGATGGACTTTTCTGCGACTGTCGTGTCGCAGTCGCAGCATGTCGCATGTCGCAGTGCGACACCATAGACTTCCATTATAAAAATTGTCGCGCGACATTGGTGCGACACAATGTCGTCGTGTAGCCCTAGCCTTATCTGTACTAATTGTATTATTTCTTATGTGATGTGTATTCAAAATACCATAGTTTTATTAATCTGGGAGAAAGAGTCCGGCATCCACGTATGTCAGAAAACCTCAGACTTTATTCAGACATTATTAAAATCCAGTACATCAGGTAATGCTTTTTGATGCATTTCTGACCACAGTTGGTCCTAAATCATGCCTTACCTGTGTTATTAGTATTATTATGTGATGTTTATTTAATATGGTTTTTTAATCTGTTTTTGCAACTTTTTTAGCATTTTTTGTAACATTTTAAATCATTATTCTACACTATACAGTATCTATAATATATATACTAACTGCTATACTATATATACTAACTATACTATATATATACTAACTATTATATACTAAAGCATATCTTCATAGGCATTTTCACATAACAGCTTCAAGGAGTTGACATGATCTCAATGAACATCACCTTGGTTCAAGGTAACACTTTATATATAGATTGTCCTTTCAGGTTGATCAGTATTGATCGCTGTCTTCAAGGAGTTAAACAGTCAAGATCAAAAGTCTCTCACCATCTGCTACTGCTGCGCCCCCACAGGGAGTGACAAAAACCGAACTTCAGGTGCAGGGACTGCTGACCATTTGTTATAAGACTGTTACAATATACAATTAGAATACTGTTTTTTTTATTTTTAATCCTATTATGTTCTTTTTTATGTACTATATTAAATAATACAGTTGCTCAGTGGTTATTGCATGTTCACATTGTGTGTGAAAAAGTGGGTTTGTCCCAGAAGTTTCAGATTCCCCACCACTAAAAAAAACAAACAAAAAAAAGCATACAGAAAGGTTAATTCATAATTTAGATTAGCACCTACTTAAATAAAGTTTCGCTCAATTTATGATTGAAAAATGAACATTTTAAAATGCAGCTATAAATTATTGTATGCTGCCGTATATATAATGGTGCTTAGTGCTTTATACATATTGTAAGATTATAATTATTTTTAGTCTGCAGACTCCATTGACTGCTATAATAGGCATGCTGTAACTTCCACCCTCATCAATAGTATCACAATAATAAATTGCTCGACATGCCTAGCTGCCAGGAAGAATGAAGGTATGAATTTGGGTCTCAAAACCATGCTGTATTTTTCCAGAAGTAAAGTCCGAATAGATTTAATAAAAATATGTTTTTGCACCAGTCTTAGGGCTCATGCACACAACCGTATGCATTTTGCAGTCCGCAAAAAACGGATCCCCAAAAAATACGGATGACGTCTGTGTGCATTCTGTATTTTGTGGAACGGAACAGCTGGCCCCTAGTAGAACAGTACTATCCTTGTACGTAATGTGGACAATAATAGGACATGTTCTATTTTTTTTGTGGAACGGAAACGGAATGCACACAAAGTAATGTCTGTTTTTTTTGTGGACCCATTGAAATGAATGGTTCCGTATATGGTCCGCTAAAAAAATTGGAACGGACATGGAAAGAAAGTAGGTTCATGTGCATGAGCTCTTAATCACAGGCATTGAATTCTACTTCATATAAAGACCACATATGAAGAGTAGAGACAAGAAATAGACAGGTAGTACCTGAGGACACCTGCTTTTATAGGTTTAACTACTTCACGTCCGCCCATAGTATATAAACGTCTGTGAAATCGTTGTCTATTTCTGAATGGACGTTTCTGAACGTCCATTCACAAATAGCAGCTACACGCTAATCAGCAGGGTACCCCAAATAGAAGGCAGGGACCGTTCCCAGGGGTCCCTGCCTTGTAGATTGCTGTATACACAGCGCTCACCGAGCGCTGTGTATACAGAGCAGGAAGCGCTATTGCGCTTCCTGTTCCGGCCCGCGGTCACGTGATTGCCGGGAGCGTGCAGGAGCTGCCGGGTCTCTCATAGACCCGATCAGCCCTGCACTGAGGCTGTACAGCATAGTATTATGCTGTACAGCCTCTCTGGGGATGTATTTCCCCTGTTACTGGGGCTACTATGTCAGCCCCAGTTACAGGAGAAATCAAGTGTAAAAAAAAAAAAATAAATAAGTAAAGTTAAATGTCCCCCTGAGGTCTTGTATGACCCTATGGGGGACACAAAGTGTAAAATAAAAAAATAATAAAAAAATATATATTATATAAAAATTATATTAAAAAAAATCAAAATAAAAAAATCATATAAAAAAAAATAATTTTCCCTCAAATATGTCATTAAAAAATGTTACAAATAAAAATAAATAAATAAAATAGACATATTTGGTATCACCGCGTCCGAAACGACCAGCTTTATAAAAATATCACATGATCTACCCCATCAAATGAACTGCGTAAAAAAATCTAATAAAAATTATGCCAAAACAGCTTTTTTTTGTCGCCTCACCTACCAAAAAACATAATATCAAACAATCAAAAAGTCGTATGCATCCCAAAATGATATCAATAAAAACGTCACCTCAACCCGCAAAAAATGAGCCCCCACACAAGATCATAGCCAGAAAAATGAAAAAAAAATGGCTCTTAAAAAATTGCAACACAAAAACATGATTTTTTTCTAAAAATGCTCTGATTGTGTAAAACGCAAAAAAATAAATAAAAAATAGACATATTTGGTATTGTTGCGTCCATAACAACTGGCTATACAAAAATATCACATGATCTACACCATCAAGTGAACGGTGTAAAAAAAAAATATAGAAAAATGCCCCTAAACTGCTTTTTTTTTAGTTAACCTCCCAAAAATTAGATTAAAAAGTGATCAGAAAGCTAGATGTACCCCAAAATGGTGCCAATAAAAAGTACAGCTTGTCACACAAAAAAATAAGACCTCACGCAGCTCAGTCCAGAAAAAATTAAAAAGTTATCGCTCATAAAAACCATGACAAAAAAATTCCATGTTAGAAAATGCAGATGCTGCTCCTCCCCTTCTGAGCCCTGGCGTATTCCCAAATAACAGTTTACGACCACATGTGGGGTGTTTCTGCAAACTGCAGAATCGGGGCAATAAATATTGAGTTTTGTTTTGTTGTTAACCCTTGATGTGTTACAGGAAAAAAATTATTAAAATGGAAAATTTGCAAAAAAAGTGACATTTTGAAATTTCACATCTATTTTGCTTTAATTCCTGTGGAATACTTAAAGGGTTAACAACATTTCTAAAACCAGTTTTGAATAGTTTGAGGGGTGTAGTTTCTAAAATGGGGTCATTTATGTGTGGTTTTTATTATGTAAGCCTCACAAACTGACTTCAGAACTGAACTGGTCCTTAATAAAGTTGATTTTGCAAATTTGCAAAAATTGCGTCTAAAATTCTAAACCTTCTACTGTCCTAAAAAAAATAAAATGACACTACCAAAATAATGCCAACATAAAGTAGACATATAGGGAATGTAAATTAAAAAGGATTTTATGGGGATCACTATCTGTCTTAACCCTTTCACGACCGGAGTTTTTTTCGGTTCTGCATTTTCGTTTTGCGCTCCCTGCCTTCAAACAGCCATAACTGTTTTATTTTTCTGTTCACATAGCTGTATGAGGGCTTGTTTTTTGCGGGACAAGTTGTACTTTCCAACGCCACCATTTAATATTACATATGGTGTAGTGGGAAGCGGGAAAAAAATTCCAAATGGGGTGAAATTGCAAGAAAACCGCTATTCCGCTACAGTTCTACGGGTTTCTTATTTACAGCGTTCGATGTGCATTAAAACTGACCAGTTACTTTCATTCTACTGGTCAGTACGAATCCGGCAATACCTAATATGTATAGTTTTTCCTGCGTTTAGATGGTGATAAAATAATTAGAAAGTTGCCCTTTTTTTTTTTTTTTCCTTGTCATATCTTGACCCCTATAACTTTTTGGTATTTATGTGTACAGAGCTGTATGGGGGCTCATTTTTTGCGGGGTGGTCTGAAGTTTTTATTGATACCATTCTGGGGTGTGTATGACTTTTTGATCACTTTTTATTTATTTTTTTTAGAAAAAAAAAGGGCCAAAAAACTGCGAATCACCATTTGGACGCTTTTTTCCGCCACACAATTCGCCGTATTGACATTTTTTTTTTATATTTTAAAAGTACGGGCGTTTTCGGTCACGGTGATACCCATGATGTCTATATTTATTGTTATTTAGGTATTTATTTTTTACTTATACGGAAAGGGGGGTGATTTGAACTTTTATATCTTTTTTATTTTTTATATATTTTTTAACATTTTTTTTATTTTTCTGTGATTATTTTAAAGCTCAAATATCATCTGATCTATTGTGTTTTGTTTTTTTTCTTTATGAGCAATCATGGATTTACTAGATGCAGTTAAAACCATGAATTGCTCATTTCTTATCCTGGCCTGCCATCTAGTGGCCAGAATAAGAATTGCAGTTTGAAAACTGTAATCCTCACCAGCGAGGATTACAGTTTTCATATGGTGTACAGACACCCCGATTGGCCAATCGGGGCGTCTGTACACCACCCGGAAGCGTGGGCTTCCGGATTCAGACGCATCCTGATGCCGTGATCACGTGTGATCACGGCATCAGTAAGGCCCAGGAAGTCTCCGCAGACGGAGGTAAGATGCGGCAAGTCTCTGCTGTTAGAAACAGCAGAGACTTGCCGGCCATGACGCCCGCCGCACCCGCGAGCGGGCGTCATGTCCCCGCACCGCCCGCGCGCCGTACATGTACGGCGGCGGTCGGGAAGGGGTTAAAAGCAGAGAGATTCAAATTTAGAAAACAGTGAATTTTTTCAAATTTTTGTTAACTTTTGGATTTTTTTATAAATAAAATTAAAACTTATCGACTGAAATTTACCATTAACTTGAAGTACAATGAGAAAACAATCTCAGAATCGCTTGGATAAGTAAAAGCGTTCCAAAGTTATTACCACATGAAGTGACATGTCAGATTTGCAAAATTAGGCCTGGTCAGGAAGGGGGTAAATGGCCCGGATGGGAAGTGGTTCAAGGGAAACTGTCACTATGAAAGTGCGGTGCAAACTGCAGGCAGAATGTTACAGAGCAGGAGGAGCTGAGCAGATTGATAGATAGTTTTATGGGAAAAAAATCAGCAAAACTTTAATTTATTAATTTAAATTCCTGCTCATTCTGGGTTTTGAAGTCAAAGAGGCAGTCCTATCAGTGCTATCTATTGGCAACCTTCCTTCTATGACTGTGCCTACAGAGACAGCTGTCAATCACTGATAGGACCGCCTCCTTGACTTCAAAGGCAAGAATGAGCAGGAATTTAAATGAATGCACTGAATCTTTTCCCATAAAACTACATATCAATATGCCATGCTGTTCCGGTTCTATAACAGGTTGCCTCAGATTTTTTTTGGTTACAGGTTCCCTTTAACTCTTATGGACGTATACATATTCACTTATTTATCTTGCACTAGCGCATGGTCTAGTTAATTACAATATGAAGAAAATTAAAGAGTCACTGTAATTTCACAGAATTTCATTTCATTACAATGGTGTAAGTGGCAAATTTCTAAATCTCTTCTTTTAAAAAATATGCGAACAAATGATAAAGTCATGACTACTAGGGGTCTCACTTCCACCTAATTTGCTGTTCACTTCTTGTTGCCAGGCAAGATCTGTCCCTGGCAACAGAAACTCAGAAGACGGCTGAGAGGAAGTGAGGGCATTTCAGAGCTAGCTGAGATTGTGGGCCTGATAAAAATAATTGCTTCTACAATGCTTCTGAACATCACAGGAGACTCTTGGTTTTCTGTGTGATTTATCACCTTATCAGCTTTCTGAGCTCCCTAGAAGAAAACAAACATAATGGGAAGTATAGGAAATGTGCAGGAAACATAGGAAGTATAGTTCTTCTGAGAGAAATGCATCTAGTTATACAGCTGAAACAGCAAAAAAATATGGCTGAAAGAGACTTTAGGGAAACCCAAACTTAACTGTTCCTTCACATTTATGATTGTACAAAGAAGCACAGCTATTATGCAAACTTTTTTGAAAACTCAGGTAAGCTTTAAATGGGCAGATCCAGAAGCAGAAACTTGGCAAGGCAGAACAGACAAGAACTAGAACTAGGGAATACATCGGCAAACAGAACTAGGACCAAATTCAGACACTCACAGAATAGACACAAGAGCATGGCAAACAGAACTTAGACAGAATTCAGACATGCACAGGCAAAATTCATGGAACAGACTCAATAACAAGACCAGTGGAACTAGGACAGAATTCAGACCACCAACAAATCAAGGACAGGCTAAATGGACAAATGGATCCAGATTCATATAAAACATGCAAAGAACCAACAGAATCAATGTTGCATAGCCTAGTAGGACACACAACAAAGGAGATCCATAGCAAGGTAACAACTCAGGAAATATATAGCAGACGATATGAACTTATTAGTCTAAAAGATGTGCACTACAGTTGAGCGAATGTGCTTGTAACGAGCACTGTACTGCTCGGATCCCCTGCGCTCGCATGGGCGCAGCTATCCGGATCCGTCCTCCTCACCCGACTGCAAGTCAGTGGGCAGGGGCGGATTGGCCATAGAACTTACAGGGAAATTTCCCGGTGGGCCGATGCCTCGGGGACCGTCTGGGCCCTTCAAATGGCCTGCTAGTGGAAGTTTTTGAGGTGTATTTTGTGCTGCTGGCAGTATTTTGTGATGGGACTGTGGTATTTGGCTCTGTTGGGGCGGTATAATGTGCCAGAATATGGTATTGTTGGTCCTGCCTTCCATCAATTTGGACTCAACTACACAACAGGGCCACTTTTAGTATTTTTTCCAGGACCACTTTAAGTTCCCAGTCCGTCCCTGTCAGTGGGGACGGATCCGTTTGGTATGACACACTCGTGTGTCATACCAAACGGATCCGCCCCCATTGACTTACAGTTAGGTGAGGACGGATCCGGATGCCTGCGGCCATGCGAGCGCAGGGGATCCGAGCACTACAGTGCTCGTTACGAGCACGTTCGCTCAACTCTAATGTGCACACAAGACCAAGGGACATGAACTCATGCAAGAGATTCAAACACATAAGAGAGATTCAAACACATAAGCATCAATTCACACAATCCCACAAGTAACAGAGGCCAGGACACATGAAACAGTGGCAACATGAACAGCCATAGAAACAATGGCCCAAATTGAAATCCCCAAGAAGCTGGTGCCTGAGCACACAGTACAGTGACACTAGTGAATGCCATTGTAACAATATGAAAAATATGTCACATTTTTTACAAGAGAATATTATTGTTGCAGAAGAACATGATTCCATGGCTTCAGTAGCACTGGAGCAGTGAGGGTTTGGAACAGTGAATATATCTTTTTTTTTATTTTTAACAACCTTTTATCATTTTTTAACTTTGAAAATCCCTTTAACTAAGGCTACTTTCATCCTAGCGGTCGAGAGATGGCTGCAATAAAACTACAACATGCTGCGTTTTTTTTCCGGTTGCCTCTTGGCATGTTTGCCGTGCTGAGGCTGGACCTACGGCCCTCCCCCATTATAGTGAATGGGGCCAGAGTGGATTCCGACAGAACTGGTGGACTCGCGGTAGCACGGATCCAGAAGGCTGTTCCCCCGCCAGAACAGCCTGCTGGAAAAGGCTACCCCTAGTGTGAAAGTAGCCTAAGCCATATATTATAGGGTTTACCTACAGTTAGAATGCTCAATTCCTTACCCCCACCCACACACACACACACACACACAAAGGGTTAATGGGTGTCAGAGTCTGTATAGTACAAGACTGTAATCGATGCAGATCATGCAAAGATTCCCTAGATGATTCGTGATGACATTTGTGGATTTTAAAGAATTGTTTCTAAAGTTGTACAAGGGGATAAAACTGGGTACATAATAATGTTCAACTTAAACAATGAATATATAATTTAGAATTTAGAATTATCTTTTCTATGACAGAAAAGATAGTGCCATGGTCCAAGAAGTTATATGGTTCAAGAAGCATTCCATTTCCTCAATTATGGAGAAAAAATGGGATCTAACGCACACATATTCCTCATTGAACAAACAGATGTCATTACTTGGAGATTTAATTTAAAAATAATAAAATGGCAATTGTTTCTTGGGTCAATACTATTGATTTGAGAAAAAGAAATAGACATTTCCACATTTTGACTGGAGACATTTTTTATATCGATGGAAAAGCTTTTTTTAATGCTACAATATTTACTTATTATACATATTACAACTTATCTTTTGCTTAGCTTTAGTGCATCCGTCTCCATATAAAGATGATTGTATTTTAAAATTTTTATTTTTTTTTTAAGGTGAAAGTATTGACATGTCTTTGTCATTATAGTATGGTAATGGTGAAAAATGAGTGCTTATATAAAATCTGCTTTACTTTTTTTTTTTGTTCAAGTTCCTGTAATTTATGGAAAATTATTTTTTTTTACGAAGCAGAAAATCTTTACTTGTATACATTACCTCTAACAATGATTGGGTTTAACCAGTACTCACCATGTTATGATACTAAAATACTGAAGGGAACACTGGGTATTATGAACTTGTAGGTTTGTGTTCGCATCTGTGTTTGACAATCTATTACGACCTCCATTGCAGATTCCATGCAAGTACCAGAAAAAATAGTGCAGCATGCTGCGTTAGTCTTTACAGTAAAATGACGCACACCATGACAGAAACTCATTGGACACCATTATAGTGAATAGGCATTTTAAAAATCTGTGAGCAGCAGTTATTCTTGTTCTTCTGCTCCTATGATGGAGGTATATTTCTTATGTATGATTTATTGATAAGTTAATAGATTCACTTTCTCTTTGTACGAATGTTAAGTTTATTATCATTGTACTTGGTATGTATTTTCTTTCAGGGCTGTGCATTGTTATGACATTTATTGCTTTTTATGCTATGTTTTTTTTCTTGAAAATCAAATTAAATGATTTGGAGAGAAAATGATTTTACTGTCTCTTATTGAGTTTTTTGTGTAGTTTTGGGGTTGAGAAAACGCTCAGGTATTCTACACCTATACCTTGTTCAGGAAGAAAAATAACCATGCAGCTGAATATACTTGTGTAGGGAATGTCACATTCTCAATGCCAGTATTAGCCTTTTGCACATATTATATAAAGCATTAACGTGTTTTTTTTCTTTGGTTTTCTACTCCAATTTTCAGTGTTCAGAAAACTGCTTTTAGACTAAACAGAATGAATAAACTTTTTATTTAACCCTGTTAACACAAAATCACGCAGATATACATATTTAAATTAAGGGCGTGCATGGAAAGGGCTCACAAGCTAAACCCGCCATCCATACATGTTGGGTGCCACCTTTATAGAACAGCAGACAACCGTTGGCAGTGACAGGGTTTGAAGATGACTACGATTCAGGTAATTTAACCCTTCATATGCTGTGGTCAATAGTAACAGTAGCACCTGAGGCATTAGACAAAGGGAGATCCCTCTGTCCTAAATCAGAGCCATCATGAAAAAATTGTGATATTCCTATCAGTTGCTATGGCAGCAAGGGACTTTGTGAAGGCTCCCTGGCCTGTCATAGCAGACTGCTTTACTTGTGGCATGGCTAAACAGGAAGCCTGTCAAAATCCCATAGACTGCAATAGTATTCTATTGCAATCTGTGGTACACCACTGCAGTCCTGGGCTCTGTGTCTACTGGCATTGTTTGTTATGGAATCTGCTTCACAGTTTCCTTCCAATCCTGGCCACAAAATGATTACTGTTTGTTCTCTACAGCACTTCCTTAAGTCCAGCGTGCATCACTTCCTGTGTTTTATGGGTTAGCTTATGGGACCTTGCTGACCAATCCTAGCCCTCCTACACATATATAGGTGGCTCAGCCCGCTTACTCAACATGTTATGATACTAAAATACTGAAGGGAACACTGGGTATTATGAACTTGTAGGTTCTGGAGTCAGAAAGCTTCCCTTGAGCTGATCTTGGGTTTACTCTTTGGGGGTCTAGTTATGGGTTTGGATATATTTTGGGGTCTATCTGATGTCTAAATAAATGTTTTGGGGTCTAGTTTAAGGTATCAGTTTATTTGTATTGCTATAGACGGCGGTGATGGGTTGCAGAGGTGAGTGGCCAAAGACATCTGTGCCTCAAAATCTGCAGTGGTGGAGATAAGTTATCATGATGTTCTGGGTTTGAGGTAAAAGGAAAAGAAAGAGAATAGTGACAATTAGAGAAATCTTCATCTAACTCTACCCAATGCATAATTATACTCACCCAGTCCCACCTAATATATTCTATCATAGGGTAAATGGTGCTACCAATACACTTTGCAATAAATTAAAGAATCAACTGGTCCTACATCATCCAGGGTGTCACTGGCATGTCGACGTGATGTCCCCTGGATTTGGAAAAAAGAATTAGTACATAAGGAAGGTATGGTGACTGCTCCTGTGAAATCCCCAGCAGGGGGCACTGTGCTGCCCTGTAAGACTGATCCAACCCATTGTATAACAGGGTAATCTAGGGCATTTCCTCTTAGTGCTACCACACAGTACTAATGCTCACATTGCGCCTCCTTCACAGTAATTATGCCCACCTTGTGCCTCCTTTACAGTAGTTATGCCCACCATTGAGCCCCTTCACAGTAGTTATGCCCACAATTGTGTCCCTTCACAGTAGTTATGCCCACCTTGTGGCCCCTTCACAGTAGTTATGGCTATCTTTGTGCTCCTTCACAGTAGATGTGTCCACCTTTTTGTCCTTTCACAGTAGTTATGCCTACCTTTATGCCCCTTCACACTAGTTATTTCCACTTTTGTGCCCCTTCACACTAGTTATGTCCTCCTTGTGGGCCTCAATGTAGCTATGCCCACCTCTGTGCCCCCTTTACAGTAGTTATGTCCATCTTTGTGCCTCCTCACAGTAGTTATGCCCACCTATGTGCCCCCTCACTGTAGTTATGCGCACCTTTGTGCCCCTTCACAGTAGTTATGCCCACCTTTGTGCCCCCTTACAGTAGTTATGCCCACTTTTGTGGCCCTTTACAGTACTTATGCCCACACTTGTGTCCCCTTTCAGTAGTTATGCCCACTTTTGTGCCCCTTCACAGTGGTTATGTCCTGCCTGTGCCTCTCCCCCTTTCGCCCTTAGTGCCCTCTCCATAGTTTTCATAGGACAACCCCTTTAACCAAACAATTGCAGTATATAACCGGTCATATTGCTTTAGCAAGGTTAAAGAAACAGTTTTGAGACTGTGCATGGATATCACGTGTGAAAAAATGATAATTACACTCACCGGTAATTTGATTTTCCTGAACCCATGACAGCACCCCAGAGAGAGATGGATCCGCCCTCAAGGCTGGACAGGAAACCATAGAGCAAATAAAAAGGGAACACCCACTTCCTCCTTCAGTGTCGTTTCCAGAGTAATCAGTAGGAGCCGTTCAATTTCATTCTTAAATTTTTCTTCTCTTTTCCATTCCCTTACCTATTTATTTATTTATTTATTTATTTATTTATTTATTTTTTAAAGACAGAAACCATTTTCATTAATCACAAGCGCCCGGGAGGGAATTAGAGGGGGTGCTGTCATGGGTTCAGGAAAATCAAATTACCGGTGAGTGTAATTATCATTTTTCCCATCACCCATGACAGCACCCCAGAGAGAAATACCAGAGAACAAAAAGCATCCCCAGGGAGGGACAGCGCTTACAAGTATTCTATACCAAGAAGACTCCTAGGAGTAAATGGAAACAAAGATAAGGAGGACCGAACCAATCTAAGAACTTTTAACTAAACATTGAACTTCTAGATCAGTCATAATTGTGGAAAGAAGCCACATATGGTTTCTCCTTAAGTGTTTTCTAAAAATAATAAACAGATTTAACCACATATTTCAGAAAGGTACTTATCTTGATACTGGATGATCAAAAAACTGAAGATGCTTGTTGGCAATCTTTCTCGCCCTCTGGCAGACGCCATGGGACCCTACCGTGGCATCCATCCCTCCGGAGGTGCCCACGGATCTGCTGCAAGAGGTCTAAAGAGCCAACCGGACCCTTCAGACCTTCTAGGGACTATAACTCCGGGACTATCGCACAAAGGACCCCAGCAGACAACCACCGACCCTCCAGGGTTTACCCTCTGGGACTTCCAGATCGGCGGCAAATATTAATAGGGTTTTGCTGGTGCACTACAACTCATATAGGCAACCCAGACAATATAGTCCAGCCCATGCTCTTATTCTCCCAGGAGTCTTATAGGGCTTTGTTGATGCGCCATATTTCCTGTAGGCCAATCCACCAACATAGTCCAGCCCAAACCTTCACTCTTGACAATAGGTTTATAGGGCTCTGCCAGTATGCCATAGCTCCCAGAGGTCTTCCAGACGATAAAAATCAGTCCATCTTTTCACTCCCAAGGAGTGTAAAAAGTTTGTGGGTCACTCAGTTTTCTTAGCCCCTGCAAGTCATGTAGTCATTCACTCATTGCCAAAAACAGACATCCCAGCACACTAGTCGTTGCAGCAAGCCTGCATGCAGTCACATCACCAAGTCTGAAACTGCCCCAACACAAAGGAAGCCAGCCAGGAGACCCTGACTCTCAGGCAATCAGCAAGGCATAGAGTAAAAAGAAGGAAGTCCACTAGCCAACCATGCAAGGACACCAGACAAGCAGAATAGATTCAAAGCAGCTCAAAAGCAGTCTATGTGACTTGGCTAGCTCAAAAGGCGGTCAGCCCGACGCCTAAATCCAAAGTCAGCTAGCCAACAGTCAGGTATAAGTTCAAAGCAGTCTCTCCGTTAGCCAGGCAAAGACTCAAGGACAGTCATTCAGGCCCAGACTAAAACCAGACAAGCGCAGACACCAAGTCAAGTGTAGACACAAGGTCAGTCAACCAGACAGGCAGACCCCCGGTCAGTCAGGCAGACAGGCGCAAACCACGGTCAGCCAGCCAGACAGGCGCAAACCACGGTCAGCCAGCCAGACAGGCGCAAACCACGGTCAGCCAGCCAGACAGGCGCAAACCACGGTCAGCCAGCCAGACAGGCGCAGACCCACGGTCAGTCAGCCAGACAGGCGCAGACACAAGGTCAGCCGCAGACCCACGGTCAGTCAGCCAGACAGGCGCAGACACAAGGACAGCTGCAGACCCCCGGTCAGCCGCAGCCCTATGGTCAGTCCGCCAGACAGGCGCAGACCCAAGGTCAGCCGCAGCCCCACGGTCAGTCAGCCAGACAGGCGCCCACCCACGGTCAGCCGCAGACCCACGGTCAGCCAGTCAGACGCTGACAGGCCCAAAGCCCGACAGGCATAGGCGCACAGCCCGACAGGCATAGGCGCACAGCCCGACAGGCATAGGCCCAAAGCCGGACATAGTTTCACAGCCAAACAGGCATCGTTTCACAGCCAAACAGGCATCGTTTCACAGCCACACAGGCATCGTTTCACAGCCACACAGGCATCGTTTCACAGCCACACAGGCATCGTTTCACAGCCACACAGGCATAGGCGCAAAGCCACACAGGCATAGGCGCAAAGCCACACAGGCATAGGCGCACAGCCACACAGGCATAGGCGCACAGCCACACAGGCATAGGCGCACAGCCACACAGGCATAGGCGCACAGCCACACAGGCATAGGCGCACAGCCACACAGGCGCCAGGCATAGGCGCACAGCCACACAGGCATAGGCGCACAGCCACACAGGCATAGGCGCACAGCCACACAGGCATAGGCGCACATCCAGACAGGCATAGGCGCACCGCCAGACAGGCATAGGCGCACCGCCAGACAGGCATAGGCGCACCGCCAGACCGGCATAGGCACACCGCCAGACCGGCATAGGCGCACCGCCAGACCGGCATAGGCGCACCGCCAGACCGGCATAGGCGCACCGCCAGACCGGCATAGGCGCACCGCCAGACAGGCATAGGGGCACAGCCAGACGGGCATAGGCGCACAGCCAGACGGGCATAGGCGCACAGCCAGACGGGCATAGGCGCACAGCCAGACGGGCATAGTTGCACAGCCAGACGGGCATAGTTTCACAGCCAGACGGGCATAGGCGCACAGCCAGACGGGCATAGGCGCACAGCCAGACGGGCATAGGCGCACAGCCAGACGGGCATAGTTGCACAGCCAGACGGGCATAGTTTCACAGCCAGACGGGCATAGTTTCACAGCCAGACGGGCATAGTTTCACAGCCAGACGGGCATAGTTTCACAGCCAGACAGGCATAGTTTCACAGCCAGACAGGCATAGTTTCACAGCCAGACAGGCATAGTTTCACAGCCAGACAGGCATAGTTTCACAGCCAGGCAGGCATAGTTTCACAGCCAGGCAGGCATAGTTTCACAGCCAGACAGGCATAGGCGCAAAGCCAGACAGGCATAGGCGCAAAGCCAGACAGGCATAGGCGCAAAGCCAGACAGGCATAGGCGCAAAGCCAGACAGGCATAGGCGCAAAGCCAGACAGGCATAGGCGCAAAGCCAGACAGGCATAGTTTCACAGCCAGACAGGCATAGCGTGAGGCAGACCACCAGGCCCTGAAGCCGTGAGGCAGACCACCAGGCCCTGAAGCCGTGAGGCAGACCACCAGGCCCTGAAGCCGTGAGGCAGACCACCAGGCCCTGAAGCCGTGAGGCAGACAACCAGGCCCTGAAGCCGTGAGGCAGACAACCAGGCCCTGAAGCCGTGAGGCAGACAACCAGGCCCTGAAGCCGTGAGGCAGACAACCAGGCCCTGAAGCCGTGAGACAGACAACCAGGCCCTGAAGCCGTGAGGCAGACAACCAGGCCCTGAAGCCGTGAGGCAGACAACCAGGCCCTGAAGCCGTGAGGCAGACAACCAGGCCCTGAAGCCGTGAGGCAGACAACCAGGCCCTGAAGCCGTGAGGCCAAAATTCAATCCTCATAAGGTGTTCCTAGTTTCACAGCCCCGAGAGGCCGCATGCTCCAGGCTCCACTGTCCGGAGGACAGGAAACCACACTGAAGGAGGAAGTGGGTGTTCCCTTTTTATTTGCTCTATGGTTTCCTGTCCAGCCTTGAGGGCGGATCCATCTCTCTCTGGGGTGCTGTCATGGGTGATGGGAAAATATACATATATTTCCATTTCTATTCTACATTGCATTTCTTCTTTGAAACAAAATGCAGCATGATCTGAAATTACAGGAAACAACAATGTGCATGAAAAATGTGTAAATTCTGGGTCACTAACACAACGACTCATCCTTCACTGAGGATCTTTTGTGTTTTCAGTACGTTTACTTACCCTGTTGCCAATTTCAAGCGTGGCAATTAAACATTATAAGAATCTTTGTCATAATCTTCAGGACCAAGGACAGAACCAAGAATGTTTACATGGTAATTGAATGTGTAAGGCAAATCTTATTGTTATCACACTATAAAGATCTTTCCTTCCTGACTCGGCACGGCTACTTATTCACTGCGTTTTCAAGCTAAAAAAAAAAAAAGCCTGCAGCCACTATTTCGTATTTCTCAATAATGGAGAAAAATAGATGCTACATTATAGCGGCTGTAATGTAGACGGCAGAGATTTGGGGAAATTGCGTTTTTAGGGGTGCTGAGGAGAGCTGTTTTGAGATCCATTTCCCACCATAAGGAGAATGAAAACGGATGCTGCAAACCTTAATGCCCGATGCATTCTACATATTGTGGAAAAAGCCGTTGCATTCATCAATGTCAAACACAGAGTTTGAATAAATTTGAATGCACTCAAGCATGCTGCCTGCAGTTTTCTGTAATATCACTTTCTAGTTTGAATATTTCAGGGATTTTTTTCATGTTTCTTTTTATTCACCAGCTTTTTTTTCTCACTGTTATTTCCCCTCTTAATATCATCTTTAAACCCTTACAATTTCTTTAATACCATGATTCATGGCAGAATATTCCAGGTGATGTGTTATTGTAAGTGTATGACAGTATGACCTGTATTAACAGCGGTGGCCAGTCAACGACAAGCAGGGCATTTCCCATTCGAACTTTGTCAAGCTAGCGCCCAGCCCTATGACAGCTAGTGCTATATCAATGTGAGCTCTCTTCCATTAGTACCTTATGGGTGCCAGCTGCGAGTTTGTCAGTGTGAGTTTACTCAGAGCGATGTCCTTCGACTGCCATGAAAAACTCCAGCGGTGTCTGTTTGCTTGGACTGAGAAGTGAATAAACCCAGAACAACAGTTTGCGGCTTCCAGCTATGAGCAGAGCGGCGAATCTGGCTTCTTTTCCTTGCTTTTCACAAGATATACGCTTTCACAGCATCACCTTCAAAGCAATTTATGTGCCACCAGCGGCGAGTCTACGCAGAGTGGACCACGTACTGTATGCAGAACGGAAATTAATGTTCTTTAGCAACTAAGAAAGATCTGATGTCCATTGTAGAGCGATGAGGAGAAGAAGTGATTTATAAAATGATGAAACATATTCGTTTGGGACAATAAAATTATTTCTTTTCCCCAATAAATTATATTGATCTGTGATATTGTACAAGCACATACGCTTCATACAATAAAAATCATTGCAAGCCATATTTAAACCCAGATACTGTAATGTGCGCCAGATGAAATATGCTCTCCCCTGTTATTAGTTCATTATGACCTACGCAGGATATCTCCTACCTATGCTTCATTCTTTTAATGTTATACTCTTCCAAATGGCCCTTTATCAATGTCGCGGTTAATATTGATCTCATATTATTTCCAACATATAGCTTATATTCATTATGACGATTAGAGCTGAGCTCGCTGGATGAAGTCCAAAAGAATCAATGCCGGCAATGTGCACTAAATATGATAATTTCAAGAAAACTAATTATCGTCCATGAAAGATCATTTTAGCAGTGTTACATATTTTGGATGAGCATATTCCATATAAATGCATTATGCACGTTTCCCTACAGTCTTGCATTGTCTTTTCTTTTTCAGTTTCCACCTCATAGGCCTGAATTTTGCTATCATTTTGTGCATCAACATAGCTGCTAGAGACACGATTACGCATCTTTATGTGCTTTCCAAAAGGTTGCTCATCAATTAAGTGCCTGCATCGCTTGTGGTTTACTTATCCAAAGGTAGTCATGCTGGCACACCCCTCATATTAGGCTCTGTTGGCTGAGAGATATGGGAAAATGCTGGTATATTGTTCTCTAAGCTCTTGGCTTCATGCGTGCAAACACCAGACCCGTGCATGAAACATGGGCAGGAGCTATATTGTACGATTTTGAAATGCGGAGGAGAAGGTTATGTCTGGCTTGGGAAACTAAGGGAGTGCATGAATGCTTTGGCTGCGATTTTTATGTCCAGTTATTTTGGCTACACAGTTCTTTCAGAGAGAATAGGAAAGCTGTAAGCTTGTTGGTCACGCCAATCTGCAATATCGTGTAAAACATAGCATCTGAATCAGATCTATTAGGTGTATCAAGCACTCAGGTCACAGGTTAGTCATACACAGGAACCCTTTGAGGAAATAGGTATGGGAAGTGTTTTATGCAGTTTTCTCCTTTCCCATTTCTATTTATATTGTATTAACCATACCTGGAGCCAAAAGAAGCTAAAATAACATGCCAATGTAGGTCGGCACCACTGCCAGTTTGAGAGCATCAGCTGACACATTCATTGCACTCTCTGCATTATGAATTTCCTACAGTTACATTCAATTTCAGGGCAATGACTTTAATTCTATGTTCAGCATTTATCTTGGCATGAAAGGGGGTTTCGCCTGCCCCCGTATGTATTATATGATTTTGTATCCCGAAGTGTATTCTCCAATGTTAATAGTTGCCTAGTTGGTTAACACTATAAGAACCTGGAGGTCTAGTGAAAGGTCGATATATGGGAATACACTTTGCTTATATTTCAATGTTTCCTTTTGGGAAAAATTTGTACTTTTTGATAACTTTTGAATTGGCCATACAAATATTTATTGTATTGGTGTATTCAGTGGTGTAGCTACCAGGGAAGCAGGGGAAGCAGCTGCTTTGGGGCCCGAGCTCAGAAGGGGCCCGGGAGCAGTCACTTTACTTGGTCAAACTGGGCCCCTGTCAGAGCAGCTGACTTCCCCTGCACAAGGTCCAGAGTCCTGCACTTTTCACCCCTGACACGGACATCAGTGACATTGCTCCGCCTCTCCCGAGCATCAGGACGGTCCGATATGGGCGGAGCTATCATAGCTCCGCCCCTTTCCTACCCCCGATTCTTGCAGCCTTCCATACCCAGCATGCTGAACATCAGTTGGATTGCCACAACTGCGCCAGTGATGTGAGTGACAGGGGAACTGGGGTTGTATTCAGCTTTCCTAGACTGTCCTCATGTCTCTGCACATGTGACATGCAGTACAGTAGGAAAGCTGGGTGACATTACATCATGAGATGTCATCCAGCTTCCCTGCTATCCTGCATGGCACAAGTGCAGAGGCATTAAGAGGCACAGCAGGAAAGCTGGGCGTCTATATATGTATATTGTGTGTGCATCCATGTATGTGGACAGTGTGTGTATGAGTGTTTCCATGTATGTGGACAGTGTGTGTATGAGTGTATCCATGTATGTGGAGAGTGCGTGTATGAGTGTGTCCATGTATGTGGGGAGTGCGTGTATGAGTGCGTCTATGTATGTGGAGTGCGCATCTATGTATGTGGAGAGTGCGTCCATGTATGTGGAGAGTGCGTCCATGTATGTGGAGAGTGCGTCCATGTATGTGGAGAGTGCGTCCATGTATGTGGAGAGTGCGTCCATGTATGTGGAGAGTGCGTCCATGTATGTGGAGAGTGCGTCCATGTATGTGGAGAGTGCGTCCATGTATGTGGAGAGTGCGTCCATGTATGTAGAGATTGCGTGTATGAGTGCGTCCATGTATGTGGAGAGTGCGTGTATGAGTGTGTCTATGTATATGGTGAGCGCATGTATGTTGAGAGTGCATCCATGTATGTGGAGAGTGCTTCCAGGTAAGTGGAGAGTGCATCCATGTATGTGGAGAGTGCGTCCATGTATGTGAAGAGTGCGTGTATGACTGTGTCCATGTATGTGGAGAGTGCGTGTATGACTGCATCCATGTATATGGAGAGTGCGTGTATGACTGCGTCCATGTATGTGGAGAGTGCATCCATGTATGTGAAGAGTGCGTGTATGACCATGTCCATGTATGTGGAGAGTACGTGTATGACTGTGTCCATGTATGTGGAGAGTGTGTGGGGAGGGGGGGGGGCCCAGTCAGTTCTAGCTACTCCTCTGGGTGTATTGGTTTATATATCTGTTGAAAAGGGATCAACATTTATGGACATTTTATGTAATCCTGTTTGCAGACAGTGCTCAATTTTCTTAGATATTTTCAGGTAGCCTACTAATTATATGAATATTGGCTTTACCAGCCGATCAGGTATCCACACCTGGCAGATTCTGGGGGGGAGAGAAGGATGTATGTTGGATTTATAAATGCTCAATCCTTTGTTCTCACAGGGGATAATCCACCTCCATCTGGAAGTAGCTCATTCCCATCTCCCTGTTGAAATCACACTAAGCTAACAGTACAATCTTCGTTCAGTAGAATGCATGATTATAACATGGACCAATGTTTCATTCCTTCTTGAAATTAATCAAAAAATCTCAAAAATATTTAAAGAATATTTTTTTGTGGAAGACAGATTTGGTCTCAGTGGAAGCAATATTATTGGTGCAAGAAATCTGCAGTAGAATGAAATTACGGTACCCCCTGATGTTCTTGCGTGGTACCACCAATCTACATCTACTTCCAAGCATGGAGAACATCATTAATTCTATACAAGCCACCAACCCACTCCAATATTTAAAATGAACTTGCAGGGGGGAATTACGGCAGCCCATTTAGTATTTGGGTGAGAGATTGGCACTTGTTTAAATTAAGCCATATTTGAACCAGGGGGCACAACCTGTGGCCTGAGAACCAGACACAATAAAATTCTGTATGACCAACAACCACGTGATAACTGACATACCAATCTGGTGGCTGCTGAAATGTCCGTAACAAGAGGAGTGGCACACAAAGTGGGAGCAGGGATTTGTAATTATTCATGGTTTACGGTGTAGACATCTCTGGAATCCTCATGTATTGTCAGAATGAAGGTTTCTTGAACTCTGTGTGGCAATCCAGAAAGGAGTTGATTAGCTGGCGAGGTGGCCCTGCAAGCAACAAATGAGTATTTTTTTTTATTCTCTGCTTTTAGAAAAAACTGTGAGGAGGATTTATCAAAACTGGTCTAAAAGAAAACTGTCTTAATTGCCTATAGCAGACAATCATATTTCACCTTTCATTTTCCGAAGGAGCTCTAAAAGTTGCTATGGTTGCTATGAGCAATTATGTCAGTTTTCATTCAAACCAGTTTTGATCAATATCCCCCATTATTTCAAATCCTGGACAACCCCTCTAAGTTAACAGACTGGAAAATATAACTTTAGATAAAATATGGATTGTTACATCTTAAAGAGGCATTAATCAAGACAACAACTGCCCATGTACCCTATTAGGGACCTGCCCATGACCTCTCTATAAAAGCTATAGAAGAAAACCATTTAACATGTGGCTGCTACAGGGGTAATGTGCAGGTGGACAAAACTTCAACAGGCAGTATCACATCATTGCTGTGAATTCTGAGAAGAATTCTTTAGAGAGGACTGTCTTTGGAAGACAACACCTTTACAGATGTCTATATACAGCATCTTGTGTGTACCAGTCAGCAAATGTCAGGCCCACTGAAAAAAAACATGAGTGTTACGCCCACCATATAAAGTGATGGCACATCACTAGGATATCTCATCACTTTACGAAGATTTAAAAAAACTTCCAAGCACCACTTAACATTAAAGGCAGGCTGTCACCAGGAATCTCATTTAGAGACATAACTAGAAATGGCTGAGCCCTATAGCTAATGTTTGAACACCCCCTCCCCAAACAAATTCTCCATAATTCCCCTCCTGCTGCCAGTCAACACTGCTCACAATTGACATACAACCTCCCACCTACACAGTAGTTATAGACCCTTATGATCCCCAAACAGTAGTTGAGCCCCCACACAATAGAATACCCCCTTAGGTTCCCCACAGAGTAGTTATGTCTCCTTAGTGCCCCCCTACACAGTAGAATATGCCCTTTTTGTCTCAACACAGTATGTAGTTATGTCCCCTTAGTGTCACCTTCACAGTAGCTCCCTAAGTGCCCCCATACAGTAGTTATGCCCCCTTAGGGCCCAACAGTAGTTATTATCCCTCAGTGCCCCCACACAGTGGTTATGTCACTTTTTTGTCCCCTTCACGGTGAAATGCTCCCTTAATGCCACCGTATACCAGCGCCGTAAAATTCCTCCTTAGTGCCCCACATAGTAGGTATGCCTCTTTAGTGCCCACTAACATTATTTATGCCTCCTTGGTGCCCCTATGTAATAGCTATTCCCCCTTGGTGTTCCCTTCACAGTAGAATGCCCCCTTGGTGTTCCCATAGAGTATTTGTCCCCTTAGTGCCCCCACACTGTAGAATGCCCCCCTAGTGTCCACTTCCCAGTTGTTATGCCACCTTAGTGCCCCTTCAACATAGCTATGCCCCATTAGTACCCCCCCTTACAGTAGTTAGGTCCCTGAGGTCCCTTGGGCCCTTTACACAGGCCAAGAATCCACCAGATAATCGCTAATGAGTGTTCATAGGAACATTCATTTGCAGTTTTCTGGTGGTGTAACCAATGATCAATCAAATCGGGTAATAGATCATTTGTCCGGACATAAAAAAGCAGCAGATCGTGCTGTGTAAACACGCTCTGCTGTCGCAAACAACGGGCCTGTATGAGGATGAACGATGCATTAGGAGATCACTGCATGTGAATGTAGTAAGCTCCTTCTCGGACAAGCAGGCGAATGCCGGGAAGGAACGCCTCCTTCACGACAATCACCTGCTGTATCTTTCCGTCTAAAGGGACTTTTAACTAAATAAAAAGCAATAACATTCATCTATCCCCACTTTCCCAATGAATGGAGCACATCCTGCTCTCACCAGTAGGTGCGATACAGTAACATCAAGTGGAAGCCACTTTTATTTTTCCGCACTCACTCTCCAGTTATTAACCAGTGGAAATTGTTCAATTCTTTCAGACAAGCGGGCTACATAACATTATAGATCAATATAATGCTATGCTGGGAGGTCAGGACAGGATCTGCCACATGCTCACACTGCAAGTCCAGAGCGTGCAACTCGCTCATCTGAAAGGAGCCAATATCTTACATTTTTAATCCTCCTAATTATTCTAATGACCTCTTTAAAATATTATCATTTTGTTTGTGAATCACTATATTTGTTGTCTACTGGTAGCTATAGTACCACCCCTGAGTAGATTCTAATAAAAAAAAAGGGTTTTTTATGTAGAAACTTTTAAGATACAGCTTTAATACTAATACCAAAAGTAGTCTAAGAATGAATGCATTCAATAAAGACCCCTAGACAATATGCTAAATGACCATGTCCAACTCTATAGATGCATTATCACAATCTGCCATATAGACTGAACAGGTGATAAAACTCAATAGGGAATTATTTGTAATGTGGCTTTACGGATGGTCTGACCTATTTCTAGTTATTAAACTACATATATATATTAAGAAGAGTCAGTCTGATAATATCTATACTACAACTAATGGCGTCCACTACAAATATAAAAGTGTATATATAATGAGAATTTCTGTGTAGTGCATAAAACTAATCATTTTTCAGAGATTCTGTGGCGTTTAAATTGCAGCTTTCAGTATTAAAACGTACAAGCAAAACATAAGCCGAACAGTTTCCTCTTCATATCATGTTCTCAGAAATTCATTTGGAAAATAATGGAGATTTTCTCCCTACAATTTTGACTATTTTTAAATGCAGTTTTCTCATAGCCCCAGGGGAAATTGGGGGGGAGAGAGAACGAGAGAGCAATGTGCCTTTCAGTCCAGGGTGGGTAACGGTGCAGAACGAAAAGTGTTGTCTATTAGGTAGGAGACTGGTTAATACAAAGAGTTGTTGGTAATAACAATGTCCTTTCAGCGGTGACAGAGACAAAGTACCTGTGTGTAGCGTCTACAACTGCATGTAAGGAGTGATGGTCGTAGGAAGGCTTTAGAGAGCATTTGAATTTCACATCCAGAGATAGTCATCCCATCATTAAAAACCCTAATTTCAGTGTCAGGTAGAGTTACAGGTAATCTATCATTGTGTCATGCAGCTCCTAGCTCAGGATTTTTCCTTTCCTTCTGCCATCGATATAGAAGGAAAACAGTAGAAGTTCTAAGAGGTGAAATAGAAAAGCATCACATATGTAGAAGGGAAATGAAAGTTGTATTGATTCAGTGTTTCCATCTCAGCTACGATTCTTAGCTAGTGCATCTGACAAAGGTGATTTGCCATAGTATTTCTGGGTAGTAAATGTCATAATGGGATATGTCATATAAAACTAATGCTATCAAAATAGCTGCTTTGCTGCTTGCTGTAATATGTATAATGAAACTAGCTCACATCACAAAAAACCCACCGTTTAGATTGAGGCTGTCCTGGCAATCAACTGATCGGTACAGGTCTGGCTTCAGAGACTAGGAAGAGAAGCTGATCAGAAGCTTACAGCAAGCTGATCACTGTCACAATGCAGATCACTGTGGCATTTTCTACCGTGCAGGCTCCCTATAGGTGCTCTCGTGTACTGGCTGTGGGTTGTTTACCGTGTAGGCTGGTTGCCTGGATGCTGTGTGCCGGCTGCAGCCTTCCGTGTATGAATGTAGGCCTGTAAATGTGTTCTCCTCATGTCCATATCACTGTGTAGTTCCTGACACTTGTGTCGTGCAGGCTGGTTTTCTGTGATTGATGCTGGCTGTGGCCTTAGTAGCGTGAATGTGGGCCTGTGTATATGGATGCTCTCTGTGTTTTGTAGCATGGTGTGGTTCATTGTCACGTTTTGTTGCTGTGTAGACTGGATGCTTGTACACTCATACTGAACATGCTGGCTGCAGTGTTTTGTGACTTTTCTGTGATGTTTATGTGCTATATTACATGTTTGTTCTTGGCTCACGTCAATGTTCCCTGGTCTGAGTGTGGTTTACCACGTGGTCAGGTGCTCCCGATTCCCAGCTATTTATACCTATGAGCAATGGGCCTGAGGAGTCTGTCTCCAGCTTTGCTCGGTGCAGGATCTTTGCTCCTGACCTGTGATTTTGCCATTTGCCCTTTCTGTGTGGTCGCCTGGTAAAACATCAATGTCACCGCGGCGAATCAATGGATGTCGTATATGTGGACTTCTTCAAAGCATTTGACACGGTACCACATAAAAGGTTAGTATATAAAATGAGAATGCTTGGCCTGGGAGAAAATGTCTGTATGTGGGTAAGTAACTGGCTCAGTGATAGAAAACAGAGGGTGGTTATTAATGGTACATACTCAGATTGGGTCACTGTCACTAGTGGGGTACCACAGGGGTCAGTATTGGGCCCTATTCTCTTCAATATATTTATTAATGATCTTGTAGAAGGCTTGCACAGTAAAATATCAATTTTTGCAGATGACACTAAACTGTGTAAAGTAATTAACACAGAAGAGGACAGTATACAGCTACAGATAGATCTGGATAGACTGGAGGCTTGGGAAGAGAAGTGGCAGATGAGGTTTAACACTGACAAATGTAAGGTTATGCATATGGGAAGGAATAATGCAAGTCAACAGTACATACTAAATGGTAAAATATTGGGTAACTCTGACATGGAAAAGGACCTAGCAATTTTGGTGAACAGCAAACTAAGCTGTAGAAACCAGTGTCAGACAGCTGCTGCCAAGGCCAATAAGATAATGGGTTGCATCAAAAGAGGCATAGATGCCCGTGATGAGAACATAGTCCTGCCACTTTACAAATCACTAGTCAGACCACGCATGGAGTACAGTGTACAGTTCTGGGCTCCTGTGAACAAGGCAGACATAGCAGAGCTTGAGAGGGTTCAGAGGAGGGCAACTAAAGTAATAACTGGAATGGGTGGACTACAGTACCCAGAAAGATTATCAAAATTAGGGTTATTCACTTTAGAAAAAAGACGACTGAGGGGAGATCTAATAACTATGTATAAATATATCAGAGGTCAGTACAGAGATCTCTCCCATGATCTATTTATCCCCAGGACTGTGACTGTGATGAGGGGACATCCTCTGCGTCTGGAGGAAAGAAGAGGATTCTTTACGGTAAGAGCAGTGAGACTATGGAACCTGAGGAGGTGGTGATGGTAAGTTCACTAAAAGAGTTCAAGAGAGGCCTGGATGTATTTTTGGAGGGTAATAATATTACAGGTTATAGTTACTAGAGAGGGGTCGTTGATCCAGGGTGTAATTCTGATTGCCTGATTGGAGTCGGAGTTTTTTTCCCTAAAGTGGGGAAAATTGGCTTCTACCTCACAGGGGTTTTTTGCCTTCCTCTGGATCAACTTGTGGGAGAGCGGGCCAAACTGGGTGGACGGATGTCTTTTTTTGGCCTTATGAACTATGTTACTATGTTACCCTGTATCGATGTCACCTTGTTGTGATTTCTCCATGCAGCAATGTCACCCTGTATCAATGTCTCCATGCAGCATTTTCACATTGTAGTGATGTCTCCATGCAGCGATGTCACTCTGTATCAATGTTACCTTGTTCTGTTACCTTGGCCTTGTTATGTTTGTGCTTTGCCACCCTGTCTATGTGCTGGTTGCATCCTTTTCTTGGCCTAGTCTATGTGTGCAGTTCTGCCTGTGCTCGCTGTGTATCTTTTCCGCATAAGGTCCAAGCATCTGCTTGTCTACTGTTTGAGCACATATGTCTGTGACTGCCATGCATCCGTTTTCCATGGGGTCCAGACATCTGCCTGCCTCATGTCTGAGTAGCTCTGTTTGTGACCGCCATGGATCCATTTTGCTTGGACTGCAGGCTTCTGCCAGTCTCATGTCTATGCAGCTCTGTCTGTGACCACCATGCATGTCTTCTTCATGGGGTTCAGGCATCTGCCTGTCTCCTATCTTAGCAGCTCTGTCTGTGACAGCCATGCATTCGTACCACATGGGGTCCAGGCATCTGCTTGTTCTATGTCGGTGCTTCCTGTATTCCTGTTTGTCTGGTCTGAACTGTGTCCTGTGTTCTAGTATGTTTGGTTCCAGCTCCAGTTTTTGTCTGTGTTTGCCTGGACCACTGGTGCATGCACCAGCATTTTTCCCTTGCAGGTAACTGGCCAAGTGCACTGGGACCATCCCAGAGATGCAACCTGGTGAGCCCTCTGTTAAGTCTATCCCCACCACCAGGGGTAATGTGATGAATGGGGCTCACTTAGACTCTGCCCTTTGGATTTGGCCCAAGTCAAACTGGTGCACTTGGTCCAGTGGGGTTCCACCTGCCACGGTACACTTGTCTGTAAGTCTAGGTCTTACTGTCATGTTTGGTCATATCCTGTTTTATCTCTGGCTTGTTGTCCATCTCTGTATGCTTGTGAGATGTTGTAGGGTCAACATCACCCTCAGAACATGACAATTACAAAATAGACCTCCACCAATCAGTGGTATTCTGTGAGGAAGCCTGGCAGTTATTGTTCAACTTCCTTGAAACACCACCAAAGGGGAAATTAAGCATTACACAACACCCATTCAGATCAATTAATTGTCTGTGTGATGAGGACAGGTTCATCATTTTTTTTATGGAGAATGTTCTTTGTAGCCATTCTGCATAAAGAGATGATGAACCTAAAAAGATGATTTAACTCTAAAGACTCAGATATTACTAATAAGAAAATTAAATTCTGGATGTAATTTGCATCCCTCTTGACTTCCACTATGATTTTACCATATTTCTATTTGTTTCTGTCAACCATGGTTACATGTAATATGGCTATAAGCAAGCTCCAATGTGAACAGCACTGAAGTTGATAACTCTGTCCACTACACACAATGGACAAAGCTGTAGATTCATCCGCCATTAACCTCTGGTGCTGGAGCTACTGCTGGAAAGCTAATTGTGTGGGTGTGGGGTCTGGACCCACACTGAACAGATGTTGATGGCCTATCCTGAGGATAGGCTATCAATATAAATGGACCAGAAAAAAACTGTTTAAGTTTTTTTTCGCAAGTAAAACTTTTGTCCTTCTACTTTAGGCATATGAATGTCATAGTAGGGATCCAGTACAAGGAGGTTTTGCTCCAGTGGAGTTTAGTTATCCATGTAGTATATGCTCAAGCATTGATCAGAATGGCGCATGTAATTCAATCTAGATATGTAAAGGTGATGGTAATTTCCACCCGAAACCAGCTGCTTGGCAGGGAACTGGTAAGAAAAGCAGGTCCCACAGCAATCAGTGTCTTCACTCTAGAAAGTGGTTGACTTTTTGAAACAACCTTTGTAATAATGTGCTATCACACTTCACTTGGTCAAAGTTCCTTCCTGCCTATTTAATAAATTGGTATAACCAAGACATGAGTATTTATGGTGGAAACTATAAAGGATCAAGACCATCAAGTCAAGGTGAACAAGACATTGTATAGGAGCATTTCTCAGGATGCATCAAAAAAGAGGTTCTACAAAAGGTACTAACTTGCTTGTACCCTGGATGCCATTATTTAGAGAGCCTTGAGTAGAAGAAACACTGTTCTCACTATACAGCACTGTTCCATCACCCAACAGCCCCATTTTGGCCAACATTAAAGTGCTGACTGTTCAAAGTTGCCTCAAGGAAGTGGAAAATCTCTATTCAAGGTAAATCTTAAAATAAAGGAAAAGCACACCAAAATTTATCATTCAATACAGGTTTCAAAAATCTAATATTTGCTTTACTCATTACTCTAGAAGATCTGAAAATAACAAACACTAGAGATACAATGTATGTAATGCTGACACATATCTCAGCAAAACAAACAGCTTTTAGCTAATTCTGTGCAGTCCATTCTTCATGTTTCGTTAGCCATGTGGAATTGAAATAAAACCCATTGTATATGTACTTCTGTTCTATTTTTACTGGTGCTCTGTCTTGATTATGGTTAAGGAGTTATCCTACTACTAAACTTAATCAGGCTCCTTTTTTGAATATGCAGCAAATGGGTGGAGGAGGTGGATAGGGAGGGTTAGGCTGAAAATGGTTTATGGTCAGCTGCATTTCACCAATGTTTCGTTCGGTATTCAACCATCCGAAGTCAAATAATGAGTTGCTCTTATAATAGGAGAGATTACAATGAGATTAACGCTAGCTGGGGACAAGGTACTCAAGTCTGAAATGAGACAAATTATACTGCCATAGAACCTCCCGTCTAATCAGAACAAAGAGGTTTGCATAAAGAAAGTCCTGTTATATAGACAAGTTAGGGCAGTCTTTATGCATATTATTTCTCATAACGGTATACTAACCATGCAAATGAGAAGCACATTTAATATTCTACACTCACTGATTGTAAAACTGCTAAGATCTGTAAAAAATGAATCTATGTTCATATTAAAGCCAGAAAGAAATGGTTCGCTTTGCTACTTTATTTTTGTCACCTAAATAATATAGAAAAAATGTACAACTCTCCCATTTAAATCTAAAAGTCAATCAGATAATAGATATTTGATCACATAAACTTTGGATCACTAACAAATGGATTTGAAGGATCACATGACCCCAGGCAGTGTGTGTATAGACACCGGCAAGCATGTGCCATTGAAAAGTGAACATTTTTTGGACCATTAAAAAAAAATTCTATAGTGCAGTTTACTTTTTAAGATTATGTTTGTTACATGGGGTACATATATGTCGTCTCTTTAAGATTACTAATTCTGGTTTGGCATTACAGAGCTTAAAATGAATTGCAGACCTCAGAATGTGACTCATAACTTTTCAGGTTAATTGGAGCAAGTTTGATTTGGGTTGAATTCATTCGGGGCTAATTCAAATTGCTTGACAGATTCAACTAAGTTGAATCTGAAATTCAAGAAATTCACTCATCTCTATGTCTGATCTTTTTGCCTTTTTACCTGACAGTAGAAAATCTTTGAAATTGACTCTATGTATGACCATGTTGAAACTTAACAGATAATCTATCACCTAAGAGGATTCCAGTGACAGAACATATTGTTTTCTAATGCAACCTAAACAACAGATATTCTTTGGGGGCAGTTTAAAGGGAACCTGTCAGGAGGATTTGGGCCCCCATGTAACATAGAAAAAGAACTGTGAAAACAGCATGCACTATATTCAAATGTCTTACAAGTAATCTGTGAGGTGGAGCGCTCCTCTACTGCATGGCCATCACACGGCAACCCTCAATAAGACCCAAAGCAGCTGAGCAACGCAGCCACTAATGACAGAAGTGGTAATGCCAGGGGCAGAACTACCATAGTGGCAGACAATGCAACTGATATGGGGCCCAGGGCAAGAGGGGGCCCAGTTGAGATCATCCCCTCTTCTACTAGGGGTGAAACTTGGTCAGGACTCTACCCTCTAAAGGAACAACGTTTAGCGAATGAAGCAGTGGAAAAAAATGGCCCAAGGGACATTGAAAGGGGTTTAGGCGGAAACCCTTCTGTCCTGTGTGGGGGGCCTGGTTTGATCCTTGCTATGGGGCCCTTACTTCTCTATGTACGCCACTTGGTAATGTTTCCTAGTTTACTAGTGGCTACATGGTTTGGCAAAAAAAAAAAAAAAACACGCAGTCAACAAACTACAAGAAGTTATGACTTTTGTCAATAAGCAATCTGTGTGGCGCTGCTGCTTTGGGCCACATTGTGACTGCTATTCAGCCGTGCAACTGAGGTGTGACAGCTGCCATGTATGACAGCATCCTCAAGCTTGGCACTCTCCCTCCTGTCCCAAAGATCAGATACATCATCATAATCCACCTTTAGAATCATCTGGCGCAATGAAGCGGGGTATAATGGCCTCAGCTTCAGTTGCACACTGGAAGTGGCTTCTGATGCTGTATAGGGCAGATAGATGGGACATCAGTAAAGTAGGGAGGAGGACCAGCCAGCTTGACTCTTCAGAGGAACAACTCCACCCCATCTCCTTGCAGGTTATTTGAATATAGTGCACGCTTCTTATTTAATTTCGTTTACTTTCCTATGTTATACTGCTTTGCTCAGAAATATAGAAGGACACCATTGTCAACTTGTTACTGTCCTGGACAACAGGTTGGTGGCAGTGTGAGGTCCTAACAGGTTCCCTTTAAGGACAATTTACAAATTGTTAACAAAAAAGGACTTTCAACCTTTTATTGTGGCATGGTTGATCATCTCATAGACAAACTTTGACATTCTAGTAGATGATCATAGAGAATGGTTATTTGGATTTAGTCAATGTCCTTATGATAATAGACCCTCTAAAAAATCATAAGATTTTGATCCACAGAGGGTCTTCATGCCTTGTGGTTCCAAATATTTTTCTCACCTGCACAGATGCTATCTGTTGTAATTTTTTATTTTTTTTGCTCTATTGTCCATGATGGGATTTCTTCAGTTTGTTCTGCCTCTGCATCAATTTAATACATTATTACCCTATTTTTGGAGTGTTGTTTAATGCTGTTTATGTTTAATGCTCAACTGGTCAAAAAACAATGCTGTGTTGAGAGTAAAGAGTAAAGCCACTGTGGGCTCAGCAAACAAGTAAGCCATTAAAACAATTTTCATATATATCTTGTCAATGGAAAGGCCTTTCTTCTAGTAGTTTAGTTTTCCTTTAAAACATAAACCTAAACTCAATCCACCCCTAAACAGGATGCATGATTTCATCACATTTAACTAACATACTGCGTTATTAAATAAAGTCGACATCCCTATGGTCTTTGTAATAATCAGTGACTATAATTCCTCAGTTCTTAAAAATAACATGAAGTCTAACAAATGGTATAATAAATATGTCTCCTAGTAAAATAAATGGACTGAAAAACGCAAGAAAATTACATTTGGAATTCCCATGTTGGATTGTTTAATTCATCAGAAATATGCAACAGTGTCTTCTAAATGACCGCACATTTCTCAAGTACACCTGATAAACCTAAAGGGGTTTCCTGGAATGCTCCATGCAAGTAGGGTAATATACAAAATAAACTGTTTAATTGATTCACTCGAATGGTATGTTCACAAAAGGCAGATTTGTTGTAGAAATGTCTGCTGCATGTGCATGCTTCATTCAGATATATTGCAGACTCTCAGAAATTTCTGCACCAAATTTGTTGCATGTAAATATATAGAGTATTCGTATGGTTATGTGTGGCAGCCAATTAGGGCTTCCCATGGCGCTGTCACTACATGTCACAACACTGCGATTAGCTGTCACCCAATATGATATCCATGTGCACAGCAAGCCAAAAGAAAGGTGAGGGAACCAGACATTTCCTGATTGTTGAGTATCATTATTAGTGTTGAGCGAATCGAGATTTGGATTAGACATCCAAAGTTGACTTTTTTTAAACACTTCAGTTTTAATGCTGTCTCCGTACAGCAGCTGTACTTGGTATTGAGCTCAGGCCCATTTACTTCAATGAGGCTGAGCTCAATACCAAGCACAGTTGCTATACAATGTACAGTGCTGTGCTTGGTAAGATGCGAGAAGTTTGCGGTGCTCACAGGAGCGGCAGTGCCTTCTCAAACAGCTAATTGACGGAGGTCCCGGGTGTCGATCCCCCACGATCAGATACTGATGACCTATCCTTAAAGAGACTCTGTCACCAGGATCAACCCTATTAAACCAGACACACTGGCTGGTAGGGCTGATTATGCTGATTAAAACTATAGCATTCTTTTGTCTGTATGATCAATAGCTGCAGAGAAATCAGCTACTTAGCATACAGACAAAAGAAAGGTACAGTTTTAATCAGCATGATGAGCCCTGCCAGGCAGTATTTCTGGTTTAATAGGGTTAATCCTGGTGACAGAGCCTCTTTAAGATAGGTCATCAGTATCAGAATCTCAGAAAACCCTTTTAATATTTGAATTTTCCCATACACATAGTTTGCTTCTGTACAATGCATTCGGAAGGTCACGAGGCACTTTCTTTTTTTTTCCACATTTTATGTTGTGCTAAAAAAAATCAGGTTCTCTCCCATCAATCTGCACTCAATACCCCTTAAAAAGAAAGTGAAAACAGAATTTTATAAAAAGGAAAAACTAGAATTTCACATGGACATAAGTATTCAGACTCTTTATTATGACACTTGAAATTTAGTTCTATTGGCTTCCCAATTCTCTTCATCATCTTTAATAGGTTTGTATAGTTCACCTTTGTTTAATTCCATTGACCGGACATGATTTGGAAAGATAAACCCCTGTCTATATAAGGTCTCTGTGCTGACAATGCATATCAGAGCAAAAACCAAGATATGAGGAGGAAAGAACTATCTGTAGAGCTCACAGATCTTGAGAAGGGTAAGAAAACATTTACTTACGGCCCATTTACTTTCAGTTTAGAAAACTCACTTCAGAAGTTCATTGAGGATCTCTGAATGATCCAATGTTGTCCTAAATGACTGATGAAGATAAATAGAATCCACCTGTGTGTAATCAAGTCTCCGTATAAATGCACCTGTTCTGTGATAGTCTCAGGGTTCTGCATCATGAAGACCAAGGAACACACCAGGCAGGTCCGTGATACTATTGTGGAGAAGTTTAAAGCCGGATTTGGATACCAAAAGATTTCCCAAGCTTTAAACATCCCAAGGAGCACTGTGCAAGCGATCATATTGAAATGGAAGGAGTATCAGACCACTGCAAATCTACCAAGACCCGGCCGTCCCTCTAAACTTTCATCTCAAACAAGGAGAAGACTGATCAGAGATGCAGCCAAGAGGCCCATGATCACTCTGGATGAACTGCAGAGATCTACAGCTGAGGTGGGAGTCTGTCCATCAATCACAGTCCACAATCAGTCGAACACTTCACAAATCTGGCCTTTATGGAAGAGTGGCAAGAAGAAAGCTATTTCTCAAAGATATCCATAAAAAGTCTAGTTTACAGTTTGCCACAAGCCACCTGGGAGACACACCAAACATGTGGAAGAAGGTGCTCTGGTCAGATGAAACCAAAATCCAACTTTTTGAAAACAATGCAAAACGATATGTTTGGTGTAAAAGCAACACAGCTCATCACCCTGAACACACCATCCCCACTGTCAAACATGGTGGTGGCAGCATCATGGTTTGGGCCTGCTTTTCATCAGCAGGACAGGGAAGATGGATAAAATTGATGGGAAGATGGATGGAGCCAAATACAGGACCATTCTGGATGAAAACCTGTTGGAGTCTGCAAAAGACCTGAGACTAGGATGGAGATTAATCTTCCAACAAGACAATGATCCCAAACATAAAGCAAAATCTACAATGGAATGGTTCAAAAATAAACGTATCCAGGTCTTAGAATGGCCAAGTCAAAGTCCAGACCTGAATCCAATTGAGAATATGTGGAAAGAGCTGAAAACTGCTGTTCACAAACGCTCTCCATCCAACCTCAAAGAGCTCCAGCTGTTTTGCAAGGAAGAATGGGCAAGAATTTCAGTCTCTAGATGTGCAAAACTGATAGAGACATACCCCAAGCGACTTGCAGCTGTAATCGCAGCAAAAGGTGGCGCAACAAAGTATTAATGCAAGGGGGCCGAATAATTTTGCACACCCCACTTTTCAGTTTTATTATTACAAAAAAAGTTTAAACGATCCAATAAATTTCGTTCCACTTCACAATTGTGACCCACTTGTTGTTGATTCTTCACCAAAAATGTAAAATGTTATATCTTTTTGTTTGAAGCCTGAAATGTGGCAAAAGGTTGAAAAGTTCCAGGGGGCCAAATACTTTCGCAAGGCACTGTACCTAATACAAGCTGAAACAGCAGCAGAGCAAGGTAACATCATCCTCTCTGATGTTCCCTCCTCCCCTGACCCTCCTCCTGTAGGTGCACTCACCCCTGCAGTCCAGGAAAAGATTGTGCTGCGGGCTAAAGGACCTTCCAGACGTCATCCGCCCATGTAATCAGTGGGGGAGGAGCAAGAGGAGCAGAGAGCTGTGATGCTGCAGGGAGAGGAGCCAGGCTGGAGTTTGGTGAGGCCTAGCTGTGTGTGTGTCTGTCCCTGTGTGCCTGTCTGTCCCCCTGTGTGTGTCACTGTGTGTCTGTCTGTCTGTACCTGTGTGTGTGTCTGTCCCTCTGTGTGTGTGTGTGTCTCTGTCTGTCCATGTGTCTGTCCCTGTGCTGTGTGTGTTCCTGGGTGCTACAACAAAGACTTGCTCATTGTTTGCTCGTACCAGACTTTCTCAAATATGTTAATGATAATCATCTTAATTTAGGCTTCATGGGAATGAGTTTTGATACAGAGGTACATTTCTTGGATCTATCTCTGACTGGCGATGCTGTTGGTAATTGTATTTAGACATACATATATAGAAAGCCCCAGTCTGGTAATACTATCCTGGACGCCAAGTCCAATCACCCTGTTTACATGTGTGTATGTGTCTGTCCCTCTGTATGTGTGTCTGCCTGTCTGTCTGTGTGTCTGTCCCTTTTGTGTGTCCCTGTCCGTCCCTGTCCCTGTGTGTGTCCCTATCCCTGTGTGTGCCTGTCCCTTTGTGCTCCTGTCCCTGTGTGTCGGTCCCTGTTTGTGTCCCGCTGTGTGTGTGTCTGTCCCCTGTGTGTGTCTATCCCTCTGTATGTCTGCCCCTGTGTCCCTGTGTCTGTCACCGTCACCATGCCCACAGTGTTCCTATGTCTTGACACAGCTGCATCAGGGCATTCTGTGGGGGCAAGAAGAAGACGGAAGAGGAGGCAGCGCCACCAGCATAAAGTCCCATGGAAGAGGCACAGGGAGGCACACTAAGGACGCAGGTAAGACTACCACATGATCTACACTAGTGTTATCTGTTGTGTTAGAAAAACTGGGGGTCAGTCAGCACAACCAAGTATGCAGGTGCACGTCACATTGGTGTGGCTGCAAAATAGAAGGGTAAAACATAAAAAATGCAACAGCACTCTGCGAACACAGACAATAAATTGAGTACATATGTGAAGGTGAGCAATAAGAAAAAACATAGAAATCTGTTACATCTTATCTGTTACATCTTATGTTATGCATTTAACAATCATCTTATCCAGATAACGTAACAAGACTGCTTTTAGCTTGGAACAGCTTACGCAAGATAGGCCTTCAGACAGAAGCACCTAGTTCCTGTTTTGAATGACGAAGAGAATATTAGTCAGCCAATGCCTGAATAAGACTGCGCAGATGCAAAAGAAACCTATTGTATACATATATCCTGTTTTGTGATTTCATAAATTTATGCTCCATGTCCAAAAAAGGTTATATACTCTGGAGATCCAATTATAATATGGTATGGAGATACATGTGATTTGATAACCACTCCTAAATCACTCCCAAATCAGAGAATTAAAATGAGACAGTGCTTCCTGAAAATAAAGAGAAGTGTATAGGATTTCAAACCAGCAAAATTCTGTGTAGTCTGGAGTTCTTAGCGTCGACGCATACACTCAAATCTAATTTGGACAGAGACAATCAATTGAAGTAAGGGACAAAAAAGTATTTCCCTTATCAGTGGTGCCATGACTGGAAGCGATTCTCATTTGGGGGTTCGGGACCCCTGGGGGGCCGACGCCCAACTACCCGCTAAATTGTCCTGGGCTGTCCGATTTGGAGCCTGATCAACTCCATTGACAAACGGTAAGTTCACTGGTTTTTTATATATATATGAATCTGTGACTTATCCGTATCGGACAGTTCTGGGTGAGTCTGCTGGTGGTATTGTCGACCCTCTCGGTGACACCTGAAACGACCGGGTGCCTGTTCAAAGAACCTGTGTGCGTATTCATATACGTACGCTGTTTGTCGTTTCCAATTGATTGTTTCTGGTTGGTGGCTTAGGTGCACGTGGTGACTAGATTAGATAAGATAAGTTATTCTGCAATTTCTCTCTTTGTATTCTATTTCTTTGGGTCTACAGAACTGATAATAGGGGGGATAGATTATTTAGAGTAAGAGTGCTTTGATTACTCCCTGCCAAGAGTCCAGGGAAAGAGCCAAGATGCTGATTACTCCCTGCCAAGAGTCCAGGGAAGGAGCCAAGATGCTGATTACTCCCTGCCAAGAGTCCAGGGAAGGAGCCAAGTTGCTGAATACGCCCTGTCAGGTCATTGATATAAGGATTTAGCCTCTTTGACAGCAGGGAAAAGATCAGTTCTGTGTTAGAGTAAAACGGCTGCACTGTTAGATAACCTGTGTGGATTTCAGACTGGTTTAGATACCAAAACCCCTTTTCCCAGATTCCCAATTCCCCTTTCCATTTAGGGATTACTAAGGGTAATCCCAATTCAGATCCGGAAGTGAGAGCCCTGATCTATCTTATTATTTTTATAGGGCCGTGGGTGACACCTGAGATTACAGTTAGTGACACTCTGGGTGAAGGCCACAGCTGGTTCATAAGTTTTCTCCCTCGCTAAGCACGGGGGGAGGGAAGGGCTAGCCTTTGCTTAACCCCGGAGGGAAAGACCAGTCTCAGTGCAGTTGTGTGCTCTCTCTCTCCCAAGAGCACGAAATAGGGAACTAGTCACATGTGCAAACTGAGAGAATCTGATAAGAAATAAATAAACATAAATATGAAAAAGTTACAAGCTGCTCTCGGGTCCAGGACCCCATGTGAACAATATGAAAGTCCAATACAACTTGTAACGAACAGAGAGGGGAAAAGTCATGTTAATGATGTGAAGAAATTAATGAAAGTATGTAATATGCATAAGGGAGGCAGGTTGCAAGTTCATATGTGGACTAAAGCATTGAAAGAGCACAGAGGAATGTTGCAAGATCATGGTTTGCTCCTCGCTGCTCAGGCTTGACATCGAACAGCTTGTGAGATTGCTAAAGAACATTTTGTGGAAGTTGAATGTAAAGATAAGAAAGGGAATACAACTGCGTGTATGTATTGTATTATGAAAGAGCCACCACCGCCCTATAATGGCCACGGTCCCCAATGCTGGGAATGTCCCAATTGTGGTCAACAAAACCCGCCCTCAGCTGAATACTGTGTAGATTGTGGTAAGGGATGCCCAGACCCTGCCCCACCGTGTTTATCTTCAAATGCAATTTCAAATGACACTTCCCCTTCTGCACCAACCATTGAACAATCCCCTGGTGGCCATTTTAATACACCTACATGTCCCTCACTCCCTGTTCCCGGCAGTCATTTTACTACACCCAATTCCAATAAATCTCTCATGGTACCTCCCCTCCACGGGTATCCATTTTAATGTACCTAATCTATCTAGTGATCATCTCACTACACCTAAGCATACATGTACTTTATATTCTACCCGTGTTTCTGCTGTTGTTAACAGGAGACCTCATGTTAAAGTCACTGCCCCTCAGATTATATTACAACCAAGACCCAATGCTTCACAGCCATTATACCCCTTGCTTACTTCCTCAGGGGCCTATTACATACCTACTTCTGATGTATCTCCGATTATGATGATACGCCCTGAAGATCCACAAATTGAAGTTTCAGAGGAAGAACAAGTTTCAAAGGAAGAACTACAATCAGAAGAACAACAAGATGATCAGGAAATTAATTTGATGGATTTTGATCCTCTCCCCCACTACTCCCTATTATAAAGGAACACCACAATCTGGACAAATAAAACATGAGACAAAAGATGATGAGCAGGTATGGAACACAGTGGGAAGTGATTAAGAAGATACTAGGACTCTTAGCTCTTACAAGACTATCACACCGCGATCTAGGATGAAACTTAACTTCAAGGAACACCTCAAAACAGCCTAAAGTTCAATTCAACGCACCTGTTTTGACCACTTCAATCTGGAACATTGAAACTCCCCTCATTATAGCTATAGGAGATCTTGTACAACAATCAACAGTGGCAATAGTAAATCCTACAAATCCATATATTAAACATATTGGTGGTATAGCCCAACAAGTTGTAACTCAAGGTGGCGATCGCATTCAAATGGAATGTGACAAAATTATAGGACATGCTGGGGGTGCTCAGCTTCCATTATCTGGAGTAGTAATTACCTCCGCAGGTAATTTGAACTGTCGCTATATTATTCATGCAGTAGGACTGACCACAAAGAACATCATGAAGATTGCGTACTTTTACTAAAACAAACTATACATAACATACTCGAAGTTACTCAAGAACAGAAATACCATTCATTGGCTATTCCTCTTATCTCCGCTGGAATATTTGGTTTCCCAATATACCCATGCATTCACTCTATTCTTACTGCAATACTCGAACATTCACCTGTCCCGACACTGCATGAGATACGGATTATAGTGCAAGACCTCTAGACTGCTGATTGGTTAAAAGAAGTCTGGCAGGAACTTACTCAACCCAAAATTCTTTCTGATTCAAGAGTTCCTCAACGTTTCCTGGATCAACATCTCACAAGTCAACAACTCGCTCCACTCATCGAATTACCAACACCACCACCACCACAATCAGAACCTGGACCCGCACAAACTTCACATAAAGTTCAGGAACCAGTATTGCAGTCACCCACACTCCCGTTGTTACAACAACCACAACAATCTACTACTACTACCATAAACCCACCAATGTATGTCCCATTTACCCCCTCTGAAGTACATAACCTAATAATTCAGTTGCCAGATCCTGACAGGAACCCTATGCCTTTTTTCGCAGCCTGGATCAAATACAGAGGACATATTCAGCGAATTGGAAAGACCTCTATAATGTTGCCAGTATAAAGGTTGGACACATTTTCTGGCCAATCATCAAGACAACGTTACACGAAGAAAATATAGATGATATCCATTCATATTCCTCAGGAGAAGAATTCTGCCGATGTCTTGAAACTTGGGCTAAGGACTGTCTAGCAACATCTTCAATCAACATTTTCGACTCTGCTCAGGAAAAATCTGAAACTGTGGAGAAATATTACAATCGAATTCTAACTCTATTCCAAGATCAAGGTTTTGATATGAATACCAAGAGCCATCAAATTCTCTTTGCGACTTCCTTTGTAAAAGGTTTACTAAAACCCATCCGCCAATATTTTGAAATTACAAGGCCAGAATATGTGGATTTGCTCAGCACCCAGATCCTCCGAATTGCTAAAGCTCAAGGTAATTTATTAACTGCCACAGAAACTGAAGAACAACCTACAAAAAAGTCTGGAACCAAAGTGGCCATCCTCCAAGAAATCTCTGAAGATCCACCAAAGACATCCCCTCAACCAATTTTATATAACCAACCGATGCAAGTTTATCCCCAATCTATGCAAATGGTCCCACAATCTGGATATCAACTGCAAACTTTTGCATATCCTCAAACTTGGTTTCCGAACAAACAAAAAATGAAAACCAGAGTCTGCCCTCATGCAACCACTATATGACTCTTTCCAAGAGATCCTTGCCACTAAAAGACTATCTCCACAAGCTATGGATTGTTTTGACAACCTTAAACAACTGATTTTGGAAGTACCAGCATTAGGACTTCCAAATTACTCTGAACCCTTTAATCTCTTCATCTGTGAACACATTGGTCATGCCTCGGGTGTTGACTCAGAAACATGGTGACTCTATGAGACCTCTTGGATACTATTCTTGTAAACTTGACCCTGTTGCACAGACTGCACCCACTTGTCTCAAGGCTGTTATAGCTGCGCAAGCTCTTCTTGACAAGACTCAAGACATCATTCTGGGACACCCTGTTACCATTTTGGCTCCCCATGATCTTCAAGCAATCCTCAAACAATCTCATCAACCCCATCTTTCTATGCAATGTAACATCCGTTTACAATGCTCCCTTTTATTACCAGAAAATGTGACTCTGAAAAGATCATTCTGAACCCCGCTACTCTGCTTCCTCTCGCAAGGGGGGGAAGATCCACGGGAAAGAAACGACATAGACCATGATTGCCTCGAACAAATGGAGGCTGAGACATCCCATCTTCCGACTGTTTCTGAAACTAAACTGGATAACCCGGATTATGTTTTCTTCACTGATGGCTCGAGATATGCAGATGATCAAGGACGGTTCCACACAGGATTTGCTGTGGTCACTTTGCAAGACACTTTGGAGGCTGCTTCCTTACCTCCACACGTCGGCCCAAGAAGCTGAGCTAAAAGCTCTGGCTGAGGCCTGCATACTTGCGGAAGTAAAGACTGCTAACATCTACACAGATTCAGCCTATGCATACGGTATCGCACATGACTTTAGCCTGAAGTGGGCCCTGCGAGGTTTCCAGACAGCTAGTGGAATGCCTATTAAGAACTATAAAGCTGTCAAGACGTTGATGCAAACTCTCGAGCTACCAAAACAAGTAGCAGTTCTGAAGGTCAAGGCTCACAGCAGAACAGAGACAGAGGAGGCAAAGGGAAATCACAGAGCGGATTTGGCCGCCAAGGCTGCAGCACTTTTTCAGCCGGAGTAAGAGGATGTTTGGGTGCGAGAGAAAGCAGAGGTGGGTATATATATCTTGACAAGAGCGGGAAAGAAAAAAGAGGAAGAAGAAGAGAAGACCCAGCAACAAGGAGTGCCAAATCCAGGAGTTGCACTTTTAAGACAGTTTCAAACTCAAGTAAGTCCAGAAGAAAGGAAAATATGGGAAGAAAAGGGAGCTGAACTACAACAAGATGGATTCTGGAGAAAGGGCAAGAAATTGTGCTTACCCAAGGCACTGTACCCAGCTATAGTACAATGGGCTCATGGTACTACTCACAGAGGAAAGAACCAAATGAATGATGTGATTAACAAAATATATTTGGCACCTGGAATGACTACAATAACCACCAACTATTCAAGAAGTTGTGAAATATGCAATACCTGTAACCCAGGAGGAATGATGGCAACACCGAAGAAACATTTAGCCAAGCCGTTATATCCATTCCAGAGGATCCAAATCGACCACATGGAATTACCCAAGAGCGGAAAATACAAATATGTTCTAGTGGTGGTGGACATGTTTTCAGGATGGCCTGAAGCTTATCCAGTCAGCAATATGACTGCCAGAACTACTGTAAAGAAACTATTGACTGAAGTAGTTTGTAGATTCGGAATACCAGAAGTTATTGAAAGTGGCCAAGGACCGGCCTTCATTGCGGACGTAACCAGAGAACTTTGGAAGCTTGGGGGAGCTGACCTGGGCCTACATAATCCTTATCATCCCCAATCAAGTGGAAAGGTGGAAAGAATGAACGCTACTCTGAAGAATAAGATTCTGAAAGCTAGTAAAGAAACTTCTCTCCCCTGGCCCTACATTTTGCCCATTGCACTTTATTCTGTCAGAAACACACCTAGACAACTCACTGGCCTCACTCCTTATGAAGTGTTGTTCTTAGGCCCACCCAGGCTGGGGAGGTACCACCCACCACAATTAAGTGCAGGGAATGATAATCTTGTGAAATATGTTGTAAGTTTATGTAATGAATTGAAAATAACCCATGCTGCAGTGTTCTCATCTATTCCAGATCCAGACTCTGACAAAGAGACGCACAAGTTACAACCAGGTGACTTTGTGCTGGTTCTCTAGAACCCAGATTTGAAGGACCGTACCAAGTTCTTCTAGTATCCCCGACTTCAGTGAAGCTTGAAGGGAAACCTACCTGGATACACGCCTTGCACTGCAAGAAAGTGGACCCTCCCAGTCCGTTATCATTAAGAATACCTTTATCCTTTACAAAATCTGTTTTGTTTGTGTATGTGTAGCACAGGAGGTAGCGATCACCCGGGATGGGGGAATAGCTACTACGGGGACAGTCACATTCTGGTACAATTCATCAAGTACCCAAGTGGCGACCTTTAAGTTTGCGTTTTGTGAGGTTGCCAAATGCCAAGTGGATTACAATCCATATGGACAAAGCTTCAATGACCTCCGGTCTCTTGATTACTTGTGTCAAAAGGGGGCAGATCAGGTTGCACCAACTTTTACTTGTTTGGAGGAAGAACGCCTCACCTTCATGGAAGAAAATTCCATAAAGAACGTTCCCCCATTGAAAACCGTGATTCACATGGAAAGCTGTGGGTTGGGTGAGAGGGAGAGAGATAGGGACAACCAGAGGGAATGAATGGCGATCTGAGAAGTCCAGCTGCAAAGGGGGGTCCCTCGCAAGGGGAGACTCGTCTCAAACTGGTGAAGCCATCCAATCCCCTTCCCACTCAGATCTACAGACATTCAAAGGAAACATGAGTTTGAATTTTAGGGAAAGATAGAGGACAGATTTCAATGTTTTTAGGGGGGACTGTGAAGGTGAACAATAAGAAAAAATATAGAAATCTGTTACATCTTATCTGTTACATCTTATGTTATGCATTTAACAATCATCTTATCCAGATAACGTAACAAGACTGCTTTTAGCTTGGAACAGCTTACGCAAGATAGGCTTTCAGACAGAAGTACCTAGTTCCTGTTTTGAATGACGACGAGAATATTAGTCAGCCAACGCCTGAATAAGACTGCGCAGATGCAAAAGAAACCTATTGTATACATATATCCTGTTTTGTGATTTCATAAATTTATGCTCCATGTCCAAAAAAGGTTATATACTCTGGACATCCAATTATAATATGGTATGGAGATACATGTGATTTGATAACCACTCCTAAATCACTCCCAAATCAGAGAATTAAAATGAGACAGTGCTTCCTGAAAATAAAGAGAAGTGTATAGGATTTCAAACCAGCAACATTCTGTGTGGTCTGGAGTTCTTAGCGTCGACGCATACACACAAATTTAATTTGGACAGAGCCAATCAATGGAAGTAAGAGACAAAAAAGTATTTCCCTTATCACATATAATACTGCCATACTCACTATCTACACGATACTGGCGCTACATTGTAAATGTGACATTATTGGCAAATAATTTTGTACAAAAATTATCTGTGCCCGTCTGCCATACATCAAGGCGAGAAGACGGGAACCTAACTCTAAACGCCATAGTCACTAGGTGCCATAGCAGCCTCCATTAACTATAGAGGATGCAGGATGCAGGTTATATGTTGTGTTACATAGGACTGCAAGTAACACTACCACACAATCTACACTAGTGTTATCTGTGGTTTTACATAGGACTGCAGTTAACACTAATATATATCCCTGTGTGTATATATATATATATATATATATATATACACATATATATATATATATATATATATATATATACACAGTACAGACCAAATGTTTGGACACACCTCATTCAAAGAGTTTTCTGTATTTTTATGACTATGAAAATTGTATATTCACACTGAAGGCATCAAAACTATGAATTAACACATGTGGAATTATATATGTAAGAAAAAAGTGTGAAACAACTGAAAATATGTCTTAAATTCTAGGTTCTTCAAAGTAGCCACCTTTTGCTTTGATTACTGCTTTGCACACACTTGGCATTCTCTTGATGAGCTTCAAGAGGTAGTCACCTGAAATGGTATTACAACAGTCTTGAAGGAGTTCCCAGAGATGCTTAGCACTTGTTGGACCTTTTGCCTTCACTCTGGGTTCAGGTCTGGTGACTGTGGAGGCCAGGTCATCTGGCGTAGCACCCCATCACTCTCCTTCTTGGTCAAATAGTCCTTACACAGCCTGGAGGTGTGTTTGGTGTCATTGTCCTGTTGATATATAAATGATGGTCCAACTAAACACAAACCAGATGGAATAGCATGCCGCTGCAATATGCTGTGGTAGCCATGCTGGTTCAGTATGCCTTCAATTTTGAATAAATCCCCAACAGTGTCACCAGCAAAGCACCCCCACACCATCAGACCTCCTCCTCCATGCTTCACGGTGGGAACCAGGCATGTAGAGTCTATCCGTTCACCTTTTCTGCGTCGCACAAAGACTACTTTGAAGAACCTAGAATATAAGACATATTTACAGTTGTTTCACACTTTTTTTGTTAAATATATAATTCCACACGTGTTAATTCATAGTTTTGATGCCTTCAGTGTGAATCTACAATTTTCACAGTCATGAAAATACAGAAAACTCTTTGAATAAGAAGGTGTGTCCAAACTTTTGGTCTGTACTGTATATATATATATATATATATATATATATATATACACATATACACACACACAATATACAGTTACAATAATTGTACTTTATATTTGGGTAGGGGCCCAGTTCTAAGATTCGCTATGGGGCCCCTCGATTTCTATGTACGCCCCTGGCCGGAGGATCATTTTCCAACAAGAGAATGGCCCTAAACCAAGGCAACACAGGACTGGCTTAGGGACAACTCTGTGAGTGTCCTTAAGTGGCCCATCCCCTATCCACAGTCCCCATCCAACCTGACAGAGCATGTGAGGATCTACAGAGATGAATGAAGGAACATCCCCAAATTCAGGCTTGCAAAGTTTGTAGCATCATACCAAAAATAAAAATGAACAGTCTCAGTCTCTCTGTAGAACTGTACGTGGAGCCCATACTTTTACGGTTCCATCCTAATTTTTAATCTAATATAATCAAATTAAATTAAAATCAAATAAAAAACAATATATAGCTGTTACGATGTATCCCTAATAGATTATTTCCATTAACCTTAGTTCAAGTTTGTTCATATTGGGATCTAGGTAACTGTAGTGTTATCTATAAGACAGGTCACTAGTTTCTTTAGATAATATTAATGTGAGTTAGTCAATTGTAGAAATGTCACGCTGGGAAGCGAGTCTCCCCCTCTGACCTGTGAAGAAGGTGAAAAGTGCTTCCCTTCATGACATTTGTATAATTGACCAACCTTTTGAATTATTGTCCAAAAAAGCTGGTGACCTGACTTACAGATAACGGGACAGTTACCTAAGTCCCAATATGAACAAACAAACTTGAACTAAGGTGGATGGACACAATCTGATTATTATATAGGGATACATTGTTATATTATATTTACCTAACCAGTAAGATGGAACCGTATGTATGTACCGTATGAACCGTAAGTGTGGACCCTACATACAGTTCTACAGAGAGACTGAGACTGCTTATTTTTATTTGTATTTTTAGGTTTATTCCATATATATGCCATATATATTTGTATACTGTATGTATATTTCAAATATATTTAAAAAAAAATAAAATGCAGTCTAACCTTTACAAGTGAACTTAATGTGACCTTCTCTAAACTTTTGAATGCACATGTCCAACTGTTCAATTTTCAGTAATTTTTGTACAACTTGCTCTTCTCTTAGGCTACTTTCACATTTGCGTTTTCAGGATCCTTTTGTGAGATCCGTCACAGGCTCTCACAAACGGTCCTGAACTGATCAGTTTTGTCCTCATGCATTCTGAATGGAAAAGGATCCGTTCAGAATGCATCAGTTTTGCTTCAGTTTGCTTCAGTTCAGTCTCCATTCCGTTTTGGAGGCGGACACTAAAACGCTGCTTGCTGCGTTTTGGTGTCCGCATGAAGAAACTGATGCAAATGGATCTGTCATGACTCACAATGTAAGTCAATGGGGACGGATCCGTTTTCTCAAACACAATAGAAAACGGATCCGTCCCCCATTGACTTTCAATAGAGTTCAAGACGGATCCGTCTTTGCTATGTAAAAGATAATACAAACGGATCCTTTCAGAATGGATGCAGGCAGTTGTATTATCACGACGGATCCGTTTGTGAGAGCCTGGGCGGATCCTGCAAACGAATCCTGAAAAAGTAGCCTAAGAAGGAGCTTAACGGTAAAATTTACAACAGGTGTTTGGTCCATGAATCGCCCAAACAATTATCTGGTTCAATTAGAATTGGTATTTAAACAGCCCTCCTCATCATGCTGTTCACATTTGACATAATGAGACCAAGATGACACCTAACAATTGATCAACAGTATCTCAGCATCTCGTCATCAAGCAGGATGTTTTCAGACGGAAGTGGCCACTGAGCTCAGAGTGTCAGGTTGCAACAGAGATACACAGAGAGTGGAAAAATCACAGAAAGGGATAGAAGTGCACGTCCTTTGGCCACATCCCACACTGATGACCACTTCATCAGTGCCCCGCGGAACTCAATGACAAATGCCACACAATACCAGACCCATTTAAAGGAGGTGAAACTATTCAAAACCATTTACATCAGCGTGGTCGGTGTGCTAGAGGACCTGCAAGGGTACCTGACTACAGGCGTCATTGTCTTGCATGGGTCAGGGAGTATCTACACTGGACAAGGGACCAGTGGGCCTCAGCTGATAAAAGTCGATTCACACGGAGCAGAAATGATGTCCACCAACAATATTGGAGACATCAAGGAGAGCGCTATGCATCAGCCACTGTGGTCACCAGATGTGCCTTTGGAAGTGGTGGTGTTACAGTGGGGCAGGTGTATCTAGTGAATACAGAACTACCCTACACTTTGTGAATGGCACAGTGACAAGCCCATACTAGTTGAATAACATAATTAATCCAGTCATTGTGACTCTGCATGCACAATGCAGGCCTAATTTCATCTTCATGGATGCTCAAGGCCATATGACAAGTTATTGAGACATTGACATTTTTTGTGGAGGTATACCCACCACTGTTGTTGGCCTTTGTTTCAATTAATTTTTTGAGAAAAGGAAATCACCATTGAATGCTTCTTCTTAAATGCCCTACTTTCATGATATAATATCACTATAGCGTGAACTTTTTACGTTTTCCATAAATTTCACCCAAAAGCCAAATATCCCTAACTTTTTGTCAGTATTGTATGATGGTTATAAGTGCATGTAATTAGCTAAAGGGTAATAGCTAACTGTGCTTGTAATTGTAGCCGTAGTGCAAGAGTGTGGTGAGCATCTTTATACAATTTGTTTATACAACTTTTTTTTATTATTTTAGCACAAGACCATGACATACCAAAATGTGAAATAGTGAAAGGGTCTGTTTCAGAATGCACTGTATCTTCTAATAAATTCAAACTATAGTCTAACAGGAACAAAGTTAGATGTTCCTTCTCACCGAGCAAAGTTTTAGTCTAGCATCCCTCCTCTGCAAAATAAAAAAAAGCCCTGCATAATAAAGAAAGTAGCCTGTCCAGCCAATCATAAGCCTATCATAACATGCACCAGGGCTATTCTATAGTGGCCCATCTCTACTCCACCAAGAAAAGTAAATCTACTGCCAAAATAGTATGTATTCCCATCTGGCTTCAAAACCACCTGCTCACAAGACCAGGGGCATATGTCCCACTTGCCCCAGTCTAGGTACACCTCTATATTAACCCCTTTGCGCAAATGGACGGAACTGTACGTCCATTTCACTAGTGTGTTTGCGCAAATGGACATACAGTTCCGTCCATCGGTTAATCGCCCCCCCCCCCCCCCCAGCCCCCCCCCCCCCCCCCCGCGACCACCGGGGGAGACGAATCGCGGGAATGCCAGTTAGCTGGCATTCACCACTTACAGGCATGGGACCAATCAGACTTGGCCCGTGTCGGCGATTGCCGTGATTGGCTAGTCAGTGCTGACTAGACAATCACGATCGCTGGGAGGGACAGGATGAGCTGTCACCGCCTCTGACAAGCTCCTAGATCTCATCCTTTCTCTCTGAGCTTGTCAGAGACGGTTTATGCTAATCCTGAGCCCTGTCAGAAGATAAAAAGTTACAAAATCTTAGCGATTTTGTTATAAAGTTATCTAATCACTATCCCTACACTACATACATTTCCTACACTACCCTGTCTCTCCTGACCCCTGACCTATTCTGACTCCTGACCCATCCTGACCTGTCCTGACCACTGACCCCTGACCCTTAGCCATCACATGTTAACCTTTTATTGCCTTTTTTTCTTCTCAGTTTTATAAAAATATTTAAAAAAAATAATTACAAAAAAAATTACAAAAAAAATATATAAAAAATAATTAAAGACTGCAAGGGTGTAGTATGTTATGAAAGTGTAATAAAATGTATCAGTTGTTGAACATGTGCACACAGTTGTGAAACATAATAAAATCACACATTAAATACACAAATACACACTTTACATACTTTTAAGCTTTATTATCTTCCAGCACTCAGATGGGTTAAACCTTTTATCCCCCTTCCAAACTGTCAGTACAAGCTAGCGAGTATCTTCCCTGCCTCTATCCCCACCATTAGTTTTCCCTACCTCCCTATAAGAGAAGAAATGTGACTGGAGAGCCTTTACAGCATTACGCTCTAAGACAAATGATTGACTCCAAACAATATCTAAGGCGATCAGGATAAAGTACCCACCATTTCAAGGCTCAGCAGAATTCAAATTCTAATTAGACTTCTCACCACATCCCAAATAAAAATTGTTCCCTTGATATTCTTTTTGCCTATCAGGTGTCTCTCCCTGATCGCTGGAACAAAACGCATAAAGAAAGTGATTAAAGCCATAACAAAGGCATAAAATTGAAATTATCGCTGGCATCACATCTGGGAGCAGAGAGTGTCGCCGCACTGGGCACACGCACTCCCTCCCCTTCTACAAAACTCACCCTACCGCAGACACACACCAAAGACATAAGCACATGCAGAGTTATACAGTTGCTTTCCAGGCTAGCAGAGCTTTAATACAGGATATATTCTCACACCAAAGTAAAGACAATACTACACAAACCAATCATATAAAATCTGTGTTTAAAATCTGCAGAGGCAATGAAAAGAGAGAATAACTAAACACCTATGTCAAGGACTGTGATTTAGCATAGGACAAAATGTGGATTTTTGCCTTTATTTCAGAGCGGGTGTGACATTAATTACAGCAATTTTTAACCAGTCAATTCTAAAAAGTGATGCATCTGAAATGATCCAATATATGATGTTGAATGGGCATATAGCGAGACCACTCTAGAATAACATCTCTTTGAGAAGACCATCCTTTTATCCAAATCACATTGTAATGCTGACTGGCTATCTTCTTTGAGAAGACCACCACTTAGAACAGAGTTTCTCAACTCCAGTCCTCAGGACCCACCTGCCGGTCATGATTTGAGAATATCCCACAGAATGAATACCTGTAGTAAATCCTGATGCACTGACATTAATTATATCACCTGCTCAATACTAAGGAAATCCTGAAAACCTGACCGGCAGGTGGGTCCTGAGGACTGGAGTGGAGAAACACTGCCCTATAAGATTGCTTTTCAATGCAACTAGGTTATTGTCTCAATGAAGTTTCACATTATTTTCAGTTTAGCACAATGGTTATTGATCTGTAGTGCTCTCTGCCCAAGATATGCCACCAAAGAATCCTAAACTGATTATGCAAACCAGCAGGAGTGTTAGTCTGGCGGCCCATGTCCCAGGCAGGTGCAGGCATTACTCCACTCTCCCTGTGTGTATTAGGACTAGTGCTCAGCGAACTTACTTACAGCACTGATGGAGTTAATGTTTTCCTTTTGCTCTCTGTCCAGCTGCTGATTAAGGTGCTTGTAAGGCGCATGCATCGACGTCGTGCACGCGGTCGCTTGCCCTTCCGGGCTGCGGGTGTTGGTGAAGGGGCACGGGCAAATCTCAGTGCGGTATCCTTGCGCCCGCAGTGAACAAGGTCCGGCACAGGAAGTGGTCGTCCGCCTTGAGACCTCTGGTGATGTCACTTCCGCCAGGCGTTCACAGGAAGTATGTCAGGCACCACGCCCTGCCCTTGAGACCTCTGGTGATGTCACTTCCGCCAGGCGTTCACAGGAAGTATGTGTCACGAGTGGGCTTGCGTCTGGAATCAGACGTTCTGCGCGGCTTGCTAAGTGACATGTTTGACAGGCTTTTCCCTGTGATTTGGGTTCTGTTCACCACACCCCTTCCCCTCAGCTGTTGCCGCATGGCAATTAGCCCTCTCCTATTTACCTCTTCCTCTCCCAGTATCCCTTGCGGTTTATAGCTTCTACCTACCTGGCTGTGAGTGGTTTGGATCTCGGTTGAGATCCAGTTGCTGTGTTCTACTTCAGTTAAGTGTTTTTCCCTTCCCTTTGTTGTATTCTGTTTGAGTGTCCTGTCCCTCCTTACACTTGGAGGAACGGGTTACTCTCTTGTGTCACTAGACTGCAGGGTATTCTAGGGTATACTCAGATAGGTTCCTGTGTATGTGCTGTCCTACCACTGGGGTCAGTTCATACTGATAGCCAGCCAGGGCCTAGTCATAGGGTTCCCTGCAGGAGGTGACCAGTCCCCTTGTTTTGTCTGTTCCCATCCCTCATACGCTCGGTGTGGCCTATTCCCCCACACCAGAGCGTGACAGTATGTCAGTAACCACGCCTCTGCCAATTAGCTCGCTGCTATTTAAACCCTGAGCTTCTGCTGGGCAGGGCTGGTGCTTTGTTGTTCATGTGTGACTGCTATACGGTCTGGTCCATTTGCTATCTGACACTGAATGGTGTTTGTGTGCTTTCTTGCACTGGTGCATGGTTCCACGTACCTGTTTCACTGTCTGTCTTTTCGTGTAGTGTGTATCACTCTGAGTGTTTGAAGGCCACGCTTGCGGCCGTGCCGTAGCCCCCTCCTGGAGCACTGGTTCACGATGGGCGTCGCCCGTCTGGAGGTCTGTGTAGCCAAAGCTCTGGCTCCAGTCCCAAGCGCAGTTGCGCAGCACGTGTTGGTGTGAACTGTTACTTATTATTTGTGTTTTGCCTGCTGTATTATTTCGCCCTTCGGAAGTGGTCATTATTGTCCGGCTGCCCAGGGTTGGGTCCAGTGATCCCCAGTGACTCTGCCAAGTGACTTAATTATTTTATTTGTGCCTCAGTGGCCTAACAGTAGGCACTGGCCAGGGATCCGCCGGCGCAATGTCGAACCCGATTACTCCATCCATGCAGGCGTATGTAAAGCAGTGGGAACAGCGCATGCAGGAGATGGAGCAACAGGCTGCCGCCTTTTCGGGACATAATGCAGATTTCTTTTCCACACTGGACGGTCGGTTGCAGGCTTTGGAGCAGCACGCCGCAATCGTGGCTAATACTACTGCTGCCTCTGCTGACGCCCGGGTTTCTGTTTCAACCCACCGACTGCCTAAATTACCCCTTCCCGCACGATTTAGTGGTAAACAGGAGGAGTGTAGAGGTTTCCTAAGCCAATGCCAAATCCAGTTCCAGTTAAATCCGGAGAGCTTCTTGGACGACCAGACCAAGGTGGCGTTCATTATCTCTCTGCTATCAGGGCAGGCGCTGGCTTGGGTGACCCCACTATGGGAAAGGGTAGATGCTTGCATCACCTCCTTACCCCACTTCCTCTCCAGTTTCAGGGAAGTATTTCAGGGTCCAGATCCGCAGGTCATTGCTGGTTCCAGTTTACTGGGATTACGCCAGGGAACGGAGTCGGTTGCTCAGTTTGCAATCCGATTCCGGACCTTGGCGTCAGAGCTCGCGTGGCCGGCTGCTCCGCTACTCACTATCTTCGAAGCAGGTCTAAGCCCTTCCATTAAAGACGAGTTAGCTGGTAGAGAGAGGCCTAACACTCTCAGTGGTTTTATCGACCTAGCTACTAGGATCGATCGTCGTCTGTCTGAACGCCGCCATGAGCAAGCGCAGGTGAGAAGGCAAATTTAACTCGCTCCCGCCTTCTCTCATCCCGTAATTCCCCAAGGGGAACCGATGGAGGTAGACAGAGTCCGTCCTCTTAGACGTGAAGTAATCTGTCATTTTTGTAGGGGACAAGGCCACTATGCTCCCCAATGTCCTCAAAAGACGGGAAAAGGGCACACCTAGAGACTGTTGGGGGTACCTCTCTAGGTGGAATCGCACAAACCTCCACAAAATGTACATTTTCAGTTCTAATCGAGGTTAATGGTAGGACCATACCCTCCAGGGCCTTCATTGATTCCGGAGCTTTGGGCAATTTTATTTCCCTTAAATTGACCCAGAAACTTGGAATTCCAACCAAATCACTCTCTTCCAGTATAAGTATATCTGTGGTGGATGGCTCCAAGTTAGACACTTGTGTTACACATGAGACAGTTCCTATAATGCTCCAGGTAGGAGCTTTACATAGGGAGACTTTATCGCTCCTGGTTTTACCTCAGTCCATGGATCCCATGGATACCTCCCCAATATGCTGCATTCGCCGACGTCTTTAGTAAGAAAGGAGCGGACACTTTACCTGAACATCGCTCATATGACTGCCCCATTGAGCTGATTCCGGGGGCTACACCCCCCGTGGTAGAGTGTACCCTCTTTCGTTACCCGAAACTGAGGCTATGTCAGCTTATATCAAGGAGAACCTTGAGAAGGGATTCATCCGAAAATCTAATTCTCCTGCAGGGGCAGGCTTCTTTTTTGTGGTCAAAAAGGACGGGACTTTACGTCCATGCATAGATTATAGGGGATTGAATGACATCACAGTTAAAAACAGGTACCCTCTTCCACTCATCTCCTAATTGTTCGATCGCTTTCAAGGTGCTACGGTCTTCACTAAATTAGACCTGCGTGGAGCGTACAATTTGATCCGAATTCGGAAAGGAGATGAGTGGAAGACCGCATTCAACACCAGAGACGGTCATTACGAATATTTGGTAATGCCATTCGGACTTTGTAACGCTCCAGCAGTGTTTCAAGACTTCCTCAACGACATCTTTAGAGATCTCTTCACCACTGTGGTAGTGTATCTGGATGACATTCTTATATTTTCCGCTGATTTGTCGTCTCATAGACGCATGGTAAAGGAGGTATTGCGTCGTCTCCGACGTAACCACCTCTATGCAAAACTTGAGAAATGTGAATTCGAAAAAACTCAGTTACCATTCCTCGGATACATTGTATCTGGACAGGGACTCCAGATGGATCCAGACAAGTTCAGATCCATTATGTCTTGGCCAAAGCCACAGTCTTTGAAGGCGGTGCAGAGGTTTCTTGGTTTCGCTAACTACTACAGACTTTTTATACCTCACTTCTCGTCTTTAGTGTCCCCTCTCACGGTCCTGACACGAAAGGGCACTAACCCCCGGAAATGAACGCCGAAGGTGGAGCGCGCTTTTTCTGCCCTTAAAGAGGCTTTCTCATCTGCAACAGTGATTCACCGCCCAGATCCCCAGTGTCCCTTCTTTGTAGAGGTAGACGCATTGTAACGGGGAGCCGGCGGCGCGCTTCCCCTCTGCCGTGCCGCCGGTCTCCCAGGAGTGCGCTGGAGCGAGGACGCAGGATGCGTCCTCGTCTCCATGACGACACTCACAGGAGAGGGTCCGGCACGCGCACTGATACAGCGTGTCCGGCGTCCTCCCCGCCCCCCTAGTAAACGAGCAGGCGGGGACATCTGAGCGCTGGTCTGGGCAACCAGCGCTCAGAACATTTATTATATACCTGGTTTTGGGTCATGTGGCGCTGGCCACGCCACATGACCAAATTTGGTGCATATTTGAGCGCTGGTCACGTTTGGCCAGTGCTCGGTATGCAGATGAGGTCATGTGATGCTGTCACATGACCCAGTGGAGGGCTATTTAAAGCCACTAGTTGTCCTCCCTAATCGCCTGTGATTAGCGTTACAACTTTGATCAGTGCTTGAGCGACCTTGTGTTTGATTTGCTGTTTGACCCTGACCTTGGACTTGGACTTCGACCTCTCTTTGCTTCACCCCCGGTATTGACGTTATCTCCTGTGTATGACCCGGCTTGCTGACTATTCATATATGGTGTTTGTTTCGTCTGTGTTTGTCTCTCCAATGTTCCCTGTCCCTCCCTGTGCACTTATACAGAGCAGGGACCGTCACCGTAGTTGTCCGTGGCCGCCTAGGGCCGACTGAGGCAAGCAGGCAGGGAGAGAACGGGGGGGTATTCAGTACAGGGCGCACCTTCCCTTGTCTCCCTCGTGACAGAATCACAGGCCATACTAAATGGAGCCGTTGCGAGTTCTCACGGATCATATAGGTGACATGGCTCAGATGATCCAGGATCTGGCCGAGAGAATCCAACACCAGGAGCAGCTGCAAACTGCACCCACAGCCGCTCCCTCCATTATTGAACCCCATATAAGGTTGCCCGATCGGTTTGTGGGTAACCGAAAAACTTTCCGTTCTTTCCAGGAAAGTTGTAAATTATATTTTCGTTTACGCCCACACTCCTCGGGTTCTGAGCAGCAGCGGGTAGGAATAATTATTTCCTTGCTGCAAGGGGATCCGCAGGAGTGGGCTTTCTCATTGCCATCTGACTCCCCATGTCTGTTGTCTGTGGAGGCCTTTTTCCAGGCCTTAGGTCTTTTGTATGAAGAACCAGACTGGGCCACTGTAGCAGAAACTCAGCTCAGGAATATTCAGCAGGGAAACCGCCCAGTAGAGGATTACTGTGCAGAGTTCAGGAAGTGGTGTGTCTCCTCTGGGTGGAATGATCCAGCTTTGAGAAGCCAGTTTAGGGTGGGGCTGTCAGACCAACTCAAGGATCTTCTGGTTAGTTATCCTACTCCTGACTCCCTAGAGACGACCATGACTTTAGCTATTAAGCTGGATCGATGGGTGAGAGAGAGACAGAGGGAACGATCAAGTACTCCTCAAGCTGTCGTCCTGCCTGAGTTTCCTCCCCTGAGTCCACCTCCTGCCAAGGTCCCGGAGGAGTCCATGCAGTTAGGAGGAACCTTGAAAAACCAAAGACGTTTAAAGGGAGCCTGCTTCTACTGCGGTGAGGTGAACCACTGGCTTCAGCAGTGTCCAAAACTTCCGCCCTCTAGGAGATCTCCGGTGGGAAGTAAGGTAACCCCAGCAGTGGTAAGGAGAAAGGTTTTAGTACCCATCTCCATTGCATATGATCAATTCAGTGGTTCTGGAAAGGCTTTTGTTGACTCTGGTTCTGCTGCTAATTTTATTGATTTTGATTTTGTACAGTCTGTGGGTTTACCGATGGTCCCTTTAAGGGAGGTAATTCAAATTATCGCCCTCGACTCCACCCCCCTAAATAATGGGAGGATCGAGTTCTGTACTCCTAGTGTGACCCTGACGGTTGGGATTTCGCATTCCGAAAAATGTGTTTTTTGGGTCTTAAAGAATTTACCCGCTGACCTAGTTCTTGGTTTACCTTGGTTGCAAGACCACAATCCTGTAATCAATTGGTCAACAGGTGAATTAGAAAAATGGGGGCTAAATTGTGACAAGTGTTGCAAATCTGTATTGCAATTGGGAGGTACTACTGAGTCTCTTTTCTTACCTGAGTACATCAACGATTTTTCGGACGTTTTCTCCATGTCCGAGACTGAGTTCCTCCCTCCTCACCGGCAATATGATTGTGCCATCGATATTATTGAGGGGTCCAAATATCCCAAGGGCCGTATCTATAATCTCTCTACTCCAGAGCGTCAGTCTATGAGGGATTATCTCAAGGAGAGTCTGGCCAAGGGTCACATCCGGCCTTCTGTTTCTCCCATGGGGGCAGGATTTTTCTTTGTCGGAAAAAAGGATGGAGGGTTGAGGCCCTGTATTGATTACAGGGAACTCAATAAAATTACTGTTAAAAACAGGTACCCGCTGCCCCTTATTCCTGATTTGTTGAATCAGGTTCAGGATGCTTGTTGGTTTACTAAGCTAGATCTGAAGGGGGCGTACAACCTGATCAGAATCCGTGAGGGTGATGAATGGAAAACTGCCTTTAATACCCCGGAGGGTCATTATGAGTACCTAGTAATGCCCTTCGGGTTAAGTAATGCTCCTGCGGTGTTCCAAAATTTTGTCAATGACATTTTTAGACCATTTATTGGAAAATTTGTAATTGTCTATATTGATGACATCTTGATTTTTTCTACAGACTGGGAGAGTCACGTATCCCACACCAGGCAAGTGCTGGAGGTGTTGCGTGAGAACAAGTTGTTTGTCAAAGGGGAGAAGTGTATCTTTGGTGTTCAGGAAGTGACCTTTTTGGGATACATTCTCACCCCTTTTTCCTTCAAAATGGACCCGAGTAAGGTACAGGCCATTGTAGATTGGGTGCGACCTTCCTCTCTGAAGGCGCTCCAGCGATTTCTGGGTTTTACTAATTTCTATCGGAAATTTATCAAAAATTTTTCTGTTATAGCCAAACCCATTACGGATTTGACCCGCAAGGGAGCTGATTTAGTCAACTGGTCCCCTGCAGCTATTGAAGCTTTTGAAAAGCTAAAGCGGTTTTTTGTTGATGCTCCTGTGCTGATCCAGCCTGATCAAAATAAGCCGTTTGTAGTTGAGGTGGATGCATCTGAAGATGGTGTGGGGCAGTACTGTCCCAGGGGTCTTCCACCTTAACTAATCTCAAGCCATGCGCCTTCTTCTCCCGCAAGTTCTCTCCTGCCGAGAGAAACTATGACATTGGTAATAGGGAGTTACTAGCAATCAAGTGGGCATTTGAGGAATGGAGTCATTTTTTAGAAGGGGCATTACACCGCATTACGGTCCTCACGGATCATAAGAATTTGATGTTTCTGGAATCTGCTAAGCGATTGAATCCCAGACAGGCGAGGTGGGCTTTGTTCTTTACTCGTTTTGACTTTTGTGTTACCTTCAGACCCGGAAGCAAGAACATTAAGGCCGATGCCTTATCCCGAAGTTTCCAGGCGTATCAGCCTCCTGACGTCCCTCCTGAGCCCATCCTGCCAGCTGACATCATCGTAGCTGCTACCTCATCTGATCTCGCTTCTGAAATCGTGGCAGGACAACATCTTGCTCCCACTGGTACTCCCAATGACAAGTTATTTGTGCCAGCTCATTTGCGGTTGCGACTGCTGGGTGAGTGCCATAGCTCTGTTTTATGTGGACATCCTGGTATCAATGCCACCAAGGAGTTGGTCTCTAGGCAGTATTGGTGGTCGTCAATCTCCAGAGATGTTCAGGCTTTTGTAACTGCGTGCAATACTTGTGCCAGGTCCAAGAATCCCAAGACTCGGCCTATGGGTGAGTTGCGTCCATTACCCATACCTGGTAGACCTTGGTCACATCTGTCCATGGACTTCATCACGGATTTGCCATGCTCTGAGGGTAAAACCGTGATTCTTGTAGTGGTGGACAGATTCAGCAAGATGTGTCACTTTATTCCTTTGTGTAAATTACCCTCTGCAAAGGTTTTGGCTTCCGTATTTATGGACCACATAGTTAAACTACACGGTGTTCCTGAGAATATTGTTTCTGACAGGGGGGTGCAGTTTGTGTCTAAATTCTGGAGGGCCTTCTGTAAGAAGATTGATATTTCCTTATCCTTTTCATCAGCCTTTCATCCGGAGACCAATGGTCAGACTGAACGTCTTAATCAGTCCGTTGAGCAATATCTCAGATGTTATGTTGCAGATAACCAGCATGTGTGGGCCAGATTCCTGTCTGGCCCACACATGCCATTGTGTCATCGTGTTCACAATGTTTTTCATATGTCTTTGCTTAAGCGTTATGTTGCTCCCGCTGGTCCAGAGGAACTGCCCCCGCCTCCGGTCGAGGTGGAGGGACAAGTGGAGCACGAGATTCATAGAATCATTGACGTTAGGAAAGTCCGGAATTCCTTCCAGTACCTTGTACACTGGAGGGGATTCGGGCCTGAGGACAGATCTTGGGTACCGCTGAGCAGGATGCATGCAGACGCACTTGTTAGGAGTTTCCATCGACAGCATCCTGAAAAGCCGGTTCCTTCAGCTAAGGGTCCGGTGGCCCCTCGTGAAGGGGGGGTACTGTAACGGGAAGCCGGCGGCGCGCTTCCCCTCTGCCGTGCCGCCGGTCTCCCAGGAGTGCGCTGGAGCGAGGACGCAGGATGCGTCCTCGTCTCCATGACGACACTCACAGGAGAGGGTCCGGCACGCGCACTGATACAGCGTGTCCGGCGTCCTCCCCGCCCCCCTAGTAAACGAGCAGGCGGGGACATCTGAGCGCTGGTCTGGGCAACCAGCGCTCAGAACATTTATTATATACCTGGTTTTGGGTCATGTGGCGCTGGCCACGCCACATGACCAAATTTGGTGCATATTTGAGCGCTGGTCACGTTTGGCCAGCGCTCGGTATGCAGATGAGGTCATGTGACGCTGGCCCCGTCACATGACCCAGTGGAGGGCTATTTAAAGCCACTAGTTGTCCTCCCTAATCGCCTGTGATTAGCGTTACAACTTTGATCAGTGCTTGAGCGACCTTGTGTTTGATTTGCTGTTTGACCCTGACCTTGGACTTGGACCTCTCTTTGCTTCACCCCCGGTATTGACGTTATCTCCTGTGTATGACCCGGCTTGCTGACTATTCTGATATTGTGTTTGTTTCGTCTGTGTTTGTCTCTCCAATTGTTCCCTGTCCCTCCCTGTGCACTTATACAGAGCAGGGACCGTCACCGTGGTTGTCCGCGGCCGCCTAGGGCCGACTGAGGCAAGCAGGCAGGGAGAGAATGGGGGGTATTCAGTACAGGGCGCACCTTCCCTTGTCTCCCTCGTGACAGGCATTTTCTGTGGGGGCTGGAGCCTTTCTGTACCAGAAAGATGGCAAGGGGACAAAATTGTCTTGCGGATTCTTTTCCAAAGTTTTCAATCCTGCAGAGCGAAATTATAGTATTGGGGATCGTGAGCTATTAGCGATTAAACTGGCCCTAGAAGAATGGAGACATCTTCTTGAAGGGGCCCTATTCCCAGTCCAGATTTTCACTGATCATAAGAATCTGTTATATTTACAATCTGCACAAAGGCTAAATTCTAGGCAGGCAAGGTGGGCACTCTTCTTTTCCCATTTCAATTTTGTTCTACACTTTGTTAACGGGGACAAGAATGTAAGGGCGGACGCTTTGTCCCGCTCTTTCGATGCCCACGGAACTGAACCGGAATTACGTGCTATGATTCCACCTGAGAAGTTGTTGCCTCTAAACCCAATTGATCTGCCTCAGTTGCCAGATTCTCGCAGACAGGAGATTCTCTCCTGGGGGCATACTTCTCGGCTGGCCGGGCATCAAGGTCCCAAAAGAACAGTGGAACTCATTTCACGATACTACTGGTGGCCCGGTCTCGGTCGGGATGTACGTGCATTCACTCAGGGGTGTACCACGTGCCCGTAACAAACCATCCCGTCAGAAACCTGATGGGGCTTCCCCGTTCTGAGGGAAATACTGTGATCTGGGTAGTGACAGATCTGTTTTCTCATGCGTGCCATTTTGTCGCCCTACCTGAGGTGCCCTCCGCTCCTCGTCTGGCGGAACTGTTTTTTCGCCATGTTTTTCGTCTGCATGGTCTGCCTCGACGGATTGTATCGGACAGAGGTCCTCAGTTTGCTGCCAGGTTCTGGAGGGAATTGTGTCATTTGCTGGGAGTTGAATTAGATCAGTCTCTTCAGATCTATCTTCGTCTTCGTTTCGGCAAGACATGACAATTGGTCTGAACTATTGGCGTGGGCCGAGTTTGCCGCTAATAACTCTGTTTCCGATGCGACTGGTAAGACCCCCTTTTTTGTTCAGAATGGGCAACACCCTCGCCTTCATTTACCAATGGCCATCACAGCGGAGGTACCCGCCGTAGCGGACTTCGTTTCTCATCTACAAGAGGTATGGCAACAAACTCAGTCATCTTTGACAGCTGCTAAAGCTAAGATGAAACAGCAAGCTGACCGTAGATGTTCTAGTGGTCCTGAGTTTGAGCCTGGAGATTTGGTTTGGTTATCTTCTAGATTTATCCGGCTTCGTGTGGCCTCTCTGAAGTTCACACCTCGCTACCTCGGTCCTTTTCGGGTCCTGCGTCGAATCAACCCTGTCACTTATCGTGTTAAGTTGCCTCGGTCCAGCTTCAGTCTCCGGTACAAGAGGAGACTGAAGCTGTTGAGGCTGAGTATGAGGTACGGGAGATTCTTGACTCTAGGACCATATGAGGTACCACGTCCTACTTAGTGGACTGGGTTGGGTTTGGGCCTGAAGAACGTTTTTGGGAGCCAGAAAGTAATCTTAATGCGCTAGATCTTATTGCGGCCTTTTGGAGGAGGGGGGGGCCCTCGGGGGGGGGACTGTAAGGCGCGTGCATTGACATCGTGCACGCGGTCGCTTGCCCTCCCATGCTGCGGGTGTTGGTGAAGGGGCACGGGCAAATCTCTGTGCGGTATCCTTGAGCCCACAGTCTTAGTGCAGTGAACAAGGTCCGGCACAGGAAGTGGTCATGCGCCAGCTCCTTGAGACCTCTGGTGATGTCACTTCTGCCAGGCGTTCACAGGAAGTATGTCAGGCACCACGCCCTGCCCTTGAGACCTCTGGTGATGTCACTTCCGCCAGGCGTTCACAGGAAGTATGTCAGTAACCACGCCTCTGCCAATTAGCTCGCTGCTATTTAAACCCTGAGCTTCTGCTGGGCAGGGCTGGTGCCTTGTTGTTCATGTGCGACTGCTATACGGTCCGGTCCATTTGCTATCTGACACTGAATGATGTATTGCGTGTTTGTGTGTTTTCTTGCACTGGTGCGTGGTTCTAAGATTTTCTAGTCTCTAGTAACCAGAGATGGTGTGATTTCTAGTCTGTCTACCTATGTACTGTACCTTGCCTGTCTACTGATTCTGCTCCTTGCTGCCTGCCCTGACCATGGAACTGCTATCTGGAATACGCACATACTCAGCCTGCCCTGATCTTAGACTTTCTTCAGACTATGACTTATGCCTGAATCCTCGGTGCTTCACACCGGTGTCTCTGAATCCTGTGGTTCAGCAGCCAACTACACCAGGACTACTCCAGGAGATAGCAGCCTAGTTGGTTCCCTGCTGCAAAGTCTATATTCCTGTATAGGGGTTAAAGGGTGAATACCAGGGAATCACCAGGACAATGCGCTTAGGTTTAACTCAAAGTCAAACTGGTTAGTTGGCACAGTGGGTTCATACCCACTGTCCATAACAAGGAGAACCCAATTTTCCTGAAAATTGGGTTGTAATACTAAGGATTTCAGCATGTGATGGTGGACAACTGTTGGGACAGAGGCAGTAAAATTTAACTGAGTAACTGGTTGCTAGCAGTAGTAAAACTGTCTAGCCTAAGGAATATTCCTTATGGTGATTCACAAATAACTTATTAAGCCTCAATTATATGTACTGCGTGTGAATTGAAGACAACAAAACTCAGTTTCCAGTGGTTTAAAGTCTGTTCTGATCACATGATAATTATACCTGGAAATAATCAATGATGTTTACTATTGAATGACTGTGAATATAAGCAAATATCAGACATCTTCAAAAATGTGCTTGACATTATGACCAGTAAGCTACATTTGGTTTCAAGATCATAGTACCCCTTTTCCACTGGATTTCCAAGTCCATTGCTTGTCTTTTAAGACATATAACCTGCAAACTTCTTTCTAAACTATGACAAAGCACCTGAGGAACACAGTCTCCTGTAAACCAACTACAGAATCCTTAAATGGGTTGTTCACCTTCAGAGTCCTTTCTGCCAGACTGACAGTGCTTTTTCTGCAACTGCCACGTGACTGACAGGGACAGGCACTGAAAACATTATATCATCTGGCCCTGTCAATCAAAGTGCATAGGGCGCAGCAGTTGCAGAAAGAGCTGACCCTCTAGGTGTAATGGCAATGCCCCTGTTGTTCCTCGAGGCTCATTTGCATTCATTTAAGTATAATTTTTCTTAGTATATAAACATGAGAACAACACGGATGTCTTCAGCTGCCAAGCGACCATGCAACAGGTCAGCCAGTTACATTGGTACAAATCTCCTGACAGATTCCTTTTAAGTGACCAGAGGAAATGGACATCTGCTAACTGACAAATGTAATCAGATGATTAAACCAATATGGCCAAAAAGTATCTGATTCTAGACACATGGCTATTACACTAAGACTATGGAACTCTCTGCCTGAGGAGGTGGTGATGGTAAGTTCACTAAAAGAGTTCAAGAGAGGCCTGGATGTATTTTTGGAGGGTAATAATATTACAGGTTATAGTTACTAGAGAGGGGTTGTTGATCCAGGGAGTAATTCTGATTGCCTGATTGGAGTCAGGAAGGAATTTTTTTCCCTAAAGTGGGGAAAATTGGCTTCTACCTCAAAGGGTTTTTTTGCCTTCCTCTGGATCAACTTATAGGAAAAAAGGCAGAACTGAATGGACAGATGTCTTTTTTCGGCCTTATAAACTATGTTACACTAATATGAAGTTCCTGGATATTCTGTTCCAAAACCATAGGCATTAATTAGAAATGAGCAAAATGATTCTTAACTAATTGAATTTGTCTTGAATTTACCAAAAAATCCTATTCCAGACTCACCAATATTTTAAAATGGAGGCCTCCATTTTACAAGTCAGAAGAAGAAGAAGCTATCTGCCACCAGAAAGGGCTAATTTGTGGAACATGTGTTAGTTTAAAAATACCCCCTGTTCCATCTAGTCTGCCCTTTGTTCGAAGCTTCAACTAGTCTTTCTGTGTAATTACATTTGCGGTTCAGATTTTCCCCCCTACTGATTTTAAATTTTTCTTGTGTTTAGTTTTTTATTAATAACACTTATATTCTGAGCATTATTTTACCACCAGTTACAATTAGAGATGAGCGAGCACTAAAATGCTCGGGTGCTCGTTATTCGAGTCGAACTTTTCCCGATGCTCGGGTGCTCGTTTCGAATAACGAACCCCATTGAAGTCAATGGGAGACTCGAGCATTTTTTGCAGGGGACCAAGGCTCTGCCTAGGGAAGGCTGGGTGAAAACCTGGAAACCTCAGAAAATGATGGAAACACCACGGAAATGGACAAGAAACAGCAGGGGCAGCATGCATGGATGCCTCTGAGGCTGCCTAATCCCACCATTATCCCAAATTCTCCTAGTGGGGCATGTGTGGTTTCGATTCTTCTCAGTTTAAAATCGTATATGTCCCCTATCTTGGGACCATATATATATATATTTCATGGATTTTTCGAACACGGAAAAGGAAAAAGAGCTTGCTCTGGCCAGGGGAGTGTCTTTTCTACTGCAGCTAAGGGGACGTGTCCATGCTCTGCCTATCACAGGTCAGGAGCCAATTAGAAGAGGAACCAACAAAAATCAGTATAATATCTAATACGTCCCCTATCCGGGTAAATTGTTTGGAGAGAGAGCCTGTAGGTGGGGGGCAGGCTGGGGGGAAGGAGGTTGAGCTGGAAGAGCCAGAGGAGTGCCCCCTGGGCTAGCGTGTGTGGTGGTGACAACAGCCGGATAGAGTTCGAATGACGACGCAGGACCCCAACTTAAAAATTTAGCATCAACCGGTACAATTGTCAATTATGAGCTCGATCAAGTGTGGCATGTGTTCTATGTATTCTTCTCAGTTTAATACCGTATATGGCAGCTATCCGGAAAAATAGTTTGAAGAGAGAGAAAGATAGAAAAAAGACGTAAATTGTTTGGAGAGAGGGCCTGTAGGTGGGGGGCAGGCTGGGGGGGAAGGAGGTTGAGCTGGAAGAGCCAGAGGAGTGCCCCTGGGCTAGCGTGTGTGGTGGTGACAACAGCCGGATGTAGTTAGAATGACGATGCAGGACCCCAACTTAAAAATTTAGCATCAACCGGTACAATTGTCAATTATGAGCTCGATCAAGTGTGGCATGTGTTCTATGTATTCTTCTCAGTTTAATACCGTATATGGCAGCTATCCGGAAAAACAGTTTGGAGAGAGAGAAAGATAGGAAAAAGACGTAAATTGTTTGGAGAGAGGGCCTGTAGGTGGACCTCCGGAAAAATTGTTTGGAGAGAGGGCCTGTAGGTGGACCTCTGGAAAAATTGTTTGGAGAGAGGGCCTGTAGGTGGACCTCTGGAAAAATTGTTTGGAGAGAGGGTCTGTAGGTGGACCTCCGGAAAAATTGTTTGGAGAGAGGGACTGTAGGTGGACCTCCGGAAAAATTGTTTGAAGAGAGGACCTGTAGGGGGCCCTCCTAAAAAATTGTGGTAAAAGAGTGCCAGTTGGCGTTTTTTGTGTCAGCGTTAGGCAAAGACGACAAGGAGGAGGAGGAGGAGTAGGAGGAGTAGAGAAGAGGAATCGGATACATAAGTTATTTAAATCTTTAGCTGCTTTCCCCCGGGGGAGATTTGAATTCCGGTGAAATCCAGGCTTTGTTCATTTTAATAAGCGTCAGCCTGTCAGTGCTGTCAGTTGACAGGCGTGTACGCTTATCGGTGATGACGCCACCAGCTGCACTGAATACCCGCTCTGACAGCACGCTAGCGGCAGGGCAGGCCAGCACCTCCAAGGCGTACAGCGCCAGTTCAGGCCACGTGTCCAGCTTTGAAACCCAGTAGTTGTATGGAGCAGAGTGATCGCTACGGACATTGGTATGGTCAGCTAGGTACTCCCTCACCATCTTTCTGTACAGCTCCCCCCTACTCTGCCTAGACTGGGGACAGGTGACAGTGTCTTGCTGGGGTGACATAAAACTGGCAAAGGCCTTGGAGAGCGTTCCCCTGCCAGTGCTGGACAAGCTGCCTGCTCGCCTACTCTCCCCTGCTACTTGGCCCACAGAACCATGCCCTCTGCCGCTAGCGGCGTCAGATGGGAAGGATTGTTTCAGCTTGTGCACCAGGGCCTGTTGATATCTATTCACTCTCATACTCCTTTCCTCTGCAGGGATGAGAGTGGAAAGGTTCTGCTTGTACCGTGGGTCCACAAGAGTGAACACCCAGTAATCGGTGTTTGAAAAAATGCTTCTAACACGAGGGTCACGGGATAGGCAGCCTAACATGAAGTCTGCCATGTGCGCCAGAGTCCCAACACGTAAGAGTTCCCTCTCCTCACTGGCCTGACTCTCCATTTCCTCCTCCTCCTCCAAGTCCTCCTCTTCAGCCCATACAAGCTCAAGAGTTAAGGACTGAGCACTGGTACCCTCTTCTGTCTCGCCGACATTCTCCTCCTCTTCTTCCCCATCCTCATCCCCCTCCTCCGATACGCGCTGAGAAACAGACCGGAGGGTGCTCTGGCTATCAAGCGACGTATCTTCCTCCACCGTCTCTTGTGACAAGCGCAAAGCATCCGACTTCATGCTGAGCAGTGAGTTTTTCAACAGGCAAAGCAGCGGGATGGGGAGGCTGATAATGGCAGCATCGCCGCTGACCATCTGTGTTGACTCCTCAAAGTTGCTCAACACCTGGCAGATATCAGACATCCACGTCCACTCCTCATTGTAGACTTGAGGAATCTGAGTGACCTGACTACCAGTTCTGGTGGAAGTTGACATCTGGCAGTCTACAATCGCTCTGCGCTGCTGGTAAACTCTGGATAACATGTTTAATGTCGAATTCCATCTCGTGGGCATGTCGCACAACAGTCGGTGAGCGGGCAGTTGTAGGCGGCGCTGCGCTGCCCTGAGAGTGGCAGCATCTGTGCTCGACTTGCGGAAATGCGCACAGATGCGGCGCACCTTGGTGAGCAAATCAGACAGATTGGGGTATGTCTTGAGGAACCGCTGAACTATTAGATTGAACACGTGGGCCAGGCATGACACATGTGTCAGTCTGCCGAGTTGCAGAGCCGCCACCAGGTTACGCCCGTTGTCACACACAACCATGCCTGGCTTGAGGTTCAGCGGTACCAGCCACAGATCGTTCTGCGCCGTGATGCCCTGTAACAGCTCTTGGGCGGTGTGCCTTTTGTCACCTAAGCTCAGCAGTTTGAGCACCGCCTGCTGGCGCTTACCCACGGCACTGCTGCTGCGCCTAGAGCTACCGACTGAAGGCGCCGTGCCCACGGATGGTAATTTGGTGGAGGAGGAGGAGGGGTCGGAGGAGGAGGCATAGTACATCTGAGAGACCGTGACCGAGGTAGGCCCGGCAATCCTCGGTGTGGGCAGTACATGAGCGGCCCCAGGGTCAGTCTCGGTCCCAGCCTCCACCAAGTTAACCCAATGTGCCGTCAGTGAGATATAGTGTCCCTGCCCGGCAGCACTTGTCCACGTGTCCGTGGTTAGGTGGACCTTCTCAGAAACAGCGTTGGTCAGGGCACGGATGATGTTCTCTGACACGTGCTACTGTAGGGCTGGGACGGAACATCGGGAAAAATAGTGGCGGCTGGGGACCGAATACCGAGGGGCAGCCACCGCCATGAGATTGCGAAAGGCCTCGGTCTCTACCAGCCTATAGGGCAGCATCTCCAGGCTAAGCAATTTGGAGATGTGGACGTTGAGGGCTTGGGCATGTGGGTGGGTGGAACTGTATTTCCTCTTGCACTCCAAAGTCTGCTGTAAAAAAAGCTGAATGCTGCGCTGGGACACATTGGTGGACACTGTGGAGGATCATGGAGGCGAAGGTGTGGTTTTCCGGCGGGAGGTGCCCGTGCCGGGGTCCTGGGCAGGCGGTTGACTAGCAGAGGCAGCGAGTGACACAGGGGAAGGAGCAGTGGTGTGACCCGCAGGAGGTGGTGAACGGCCTTGGTTCCATTGAGTGGGGTGTTTAGCACTCATATGCCTGCGCATGCTGGTGGTGGTTAGGCTAGTAGTGGTGGCACCCTTGCTGATCCTGGTGTGGCACAGGTTGCACACCACAGTCCGTCGGTCATCCTCACTATCTTTAAGGAACCTCCAGACTTGCGAACATCTAGGCCTCACCACAGGAGCTTCACTACGTGAAACAGTTGCTGCTGATGCACCAGCTCTGGCCCTGCTTCTCCCTCTGGCCACACCACTGCCTCTTCCAACCTGTTCTGGTGCAGCACTCGCCTCCGCCTCAGAAGCACTGTCTTCACTCGGCTTATCAACCCAGCTTGGGTCAGTCACCTCGTCATCCTCCGATTCCTCAGTCTGCTCCCCCCTCGTACTTCCTGCCCTGACATCAACTTCACCACTGTCTGACAACCGTGTCTCCTCATCGTCCGACACCTCTTTACAAACTTCTTCCACTAAGTCAACATTGTCATCATCATCATCATCACCCACAGACTGCGACAGTTGGAAAACTTGGGAATCGGGAACGAGGTCAGCAGCAACCTGAGAAGTGGTTTGTGACTCTGGGAAGGGTCCAGAAAACAGTTCCTGAGAGTATGCCGGATCGCATTCCAAATTTTCCTGGGAGGGGGCAGACTGGGGGGAAGGAGGTTGAGGTGGAGGAGCCAGAGGAGTGCTCCCTTGGGTAACGTGGGTGGACTGCGTGGAAGACTGACTGGTGGACAAATTACTTGAAGCATTGTCCGCAATCCACGAGATCAGCTGTTCGCACTGTTGTGGTTTCAACAGTCCTCTACCACGTGTCCCTGTAAGTTGAGACATGAAGCTAGGGAGTGTAGCTCTGCGGCGTTCCCCTGCTCCCTCATCAGCAGGTACTGTCTCACCCTGCCCAGGACCATGGCCTCTGCCCCCTGCAGTAATTGAATGCCCACGCCCACGCCCTCGTCCTCAACCCTTAGCCCTGGGGTTCAACATTTTCTGTATATAAGTGTATTATATAAAAAATAAAAAATAAATGGGCCTGCTGTACTGAAACCCACAAACTTGTTCAGTCTGGTTTAATTAAGTGACGTACAGAAAGTGTCACCTGGACAGAAAATACGTATTGTAGTGAGTGGACAGCTGAACTGTGACACACAGAATGGTTCCACGCAGCTGTGTGAAATGTATTTGTATCACTGAGCTAAAACAACAAAAAAACTATTTTTTTAATATATTTTTTTTATATATATTTTTTTAGTTTTGTTTTTTTTGGAACGTGACATGCAGACACTATCGTAGAGCTAACTCACACCCTGCTGACGGTGGCTATTTTGACTGCGACCCAGACAAATGTCGCACAGAGATTTTTGTGATCAAGCTATATACGTGAGAGCAAAAGACCTGGTTGGATTAAGGGACGTACAGAAAGTGTCACCTGGACAGAAAATACGGATTGTAGTGAGTGTACTGAACTGTGACACACAGAATGGTTCCACACTGCTGTGTGAAATGGGTTTGTATCACTGAGATATAACAATAAAAAAAAGGGGGTTATATATGGCGATAGCTGCACTACTAGTGCCAGCCAGCCAGCCAAGCCAGGAGACAAGGGCTGTTGGGTTCTTGGGAGATCACTCCTGCCTAACAAAGAACTAAATGCAGGCCCTAACACTCTCCCTGAAATGCAGCAGCTCTATCCCTAACGACATCCAGACAGCATCTGAGCCGAGCACCGCGGCCAGTCACTAGTATATTCCAGGGTCACCTGATCAGGCCAGCCAACCCCTGCTATCGACATGTAAGGGCCCCACGTGATGCTCGCTGTACCACAGAGTCTCCTGGCTTGTGATTGGCTGAGTTTATAGGCGCCAAAAATGCACAATGCGGAAGTTGCCATTTCCTCGAGCATGGCGAGATACTCGTCCGAGCAGCGAGCACTTACGAGTATCGTAATACTCGAACGAGCACCAAGCTCGGACGAGTATGCTCACTCATCTCTAGTTACAATGTATTTGCCCATAGCCATATATGTCATCGTGATGTTGACATTACTAGTACTGTCTTGCTGTTAATGATTTTGAAAGAGAAAACCCCAGAACACAACTTTTTTCAGCAATCTGGTCACTCACTATTCTGGTGTAATTTATTTGTACCTGAATCAAATCTTCCGGCCAATTTGCCAGAATCAGACCAAAAATGAATTTAAAGAAATTTGCTTATCTCTAGCAATGATATGGAGCTGGGCCACAATATTTGGGAATAAGTTTGTTCAAATTTGTTCCCATTCAGCCAAAAGAGTATTTATGAGGTCAGGCATTGATGATAAAGGAGGTCTGACTCACTGTTAGCATTCCAATTCATCCGAACAGTGTTCAGAAAATTTTGACATCAGGTCTCTATGGAGGTCTTTTGAATTTCCCTCAACCAAACTTATCAAACCCTTGCTTCGTACACAGTGCAGCAGGCAGGCTGAAATAGGAAAGGGCCTTCCTCAAACAGTTGTTACAAAGCTGGAAGCATAAAGTTCTTTAAAATGTGTTTGTATGCTATAGTAAAATCTAAATAGAAGTAACTAGGGGTAAAATCTCTATTTTTAAGTAGGAGAGGGAGACAATCCTTTATCAAACACCTCTAGCAGTGGTTACTTTTCAGGCCAGATCCTCATCTTACTATAGATTTGTCCAGTAGTCCCATCTGCCAGTTTCATTGGAATATGCCATCTTATTAAGGGTTTTCAGTCTCTGTATTTAAATAAGGAAAACATGAAATTGTGAGTAGTGATGGGCAAAGTGTTCAAAAATTCAATTTGGCTGCTTTGCTCAATTTTGACAAGAAATTAAATTTGTTACGTCATGAATCCTATTCCACTGTATGTAGCAGAAGCAATGATGGGGTACAGCGATCGTGCCGCCCCCATCATTGAACCCTCCAGATGCCACGTTCAATGCTGATCACGGCATCTAAAAGTCATATTGAAGCTTTTCAGGGGTTACTCAGAGGTTAAATAAAGTACATACTCACCTTATCTATTTGATTGTGGAGAGGCCATCATGGCCAACTTGATTGAAGAAAACGGCCAAGTCTTGCATAGGCTGACGTGATGATGTCATAATGCTGGGTGAACAGCATGATGAAGTGGTGAGCTTAACACGTCAGCACGAGGTGATTTTTGGCACGTTTTCTTCAGTCAAGGTGGCCCTGATGGCCTCTCCGTGATCAAATGGATAAAGTGAGTATGATTTTTTTACTGACATTTCAGGAAAAATTGATTTGTTACCACGAAGCGCAGGGAAATTTGCCTTCGTGTTGAATCAAATTTTGGCCTGAAATTCGGATCGAAGTCCCCTTCATTAACTTCATAGTAACATAGTAACATAGTTTATAAGGCCGAAAAAAGACATCTGTCCATCCAGTTCGGCCTGTTTTCCTATAAGTTGATCCAGAGGAAGGCAAAAAACCCCTGTGAGGTAGAAGCCAATTTTCCCCACTTTAGGGGAAAAAAATTCCTTCCCGACTCCAATCAGGCAATCAGAATTACTCCCTGGATCAACGACCCCTCTCTAGTAACTATAACCTGTAATATTATTACCCTCCAAAAATACATCCAGGCCTCTCTTGAACTCTTTTAGTGAACTTACCATCACCACCTCCTCAGGCAGAGAGTTCCATAGTCTCACTGCTCTTACCGTAAAGAATCCTCTTCTATGTTTGTGTACAAACCTTCTTTCCTCCAGACGCAGAGGATGTCCCCTCATCACAGTCACAGTCCTGGGGATAAATAGATCATGGGAGAGATCTCTATACTGACCTCTGATATATTTATACATAGTTATTAGATCTCCCCTCAGTCGTCTTTTTTCTAAAATGAATAACCCTAATTTTGATAATCTTTCTGGGTACTGTAGTCCACCCATTCCAGTTATTACTTTAGTTGCCCTCCTCTGAACCCTCTCCAGCTCTGCTATGTCTGCCTTGTTCACAGGAGCCCAGAACTGTACACAGTACTCCATGTGTGGTCTGACTAGTGATTTGTAAAGTGGCAGGACTATGTTCTCATCACGGGCATCTATGCCTCTTATGCAACCCATTATCTTATTGGCCTTGGCAGCAGCTGTCTGACACTGGTTTCTGCAGCTTAGTTTGCTGTTCACTAACTTCGATTAACTCAACAGTAATGGTGAGAAATATAAATATAAAGTCTATTACAAAATTGCAGAACTTTTTACTACACAGTGCATAATCTTTATACACAAGATGTGTCCACCATTTCCTTTTCCACAAATATCATTAAGAGGGATGACCACTTTCTGGTTGCTGTTGATCAATGTCTATGTAAGATGACTATATGACACTTACTAATATAGCCTTTGTTGATTTCTGTGCCATTGCCATTATTGTTGGCCAACACTTTTGTGCTGTCCACACAGAGGTCCTGTCCATAAAATGGCTGCTGATAGAGGACCATGTGTCCACTGAAATACACTACACCTGCCATCTGCACTTGCACTGTTGATGGTTTTAAGGTGCTATCCAATGCTTTCTTTATCCCTGAGGAAGAAAGACAGATTAATCAATACTTACCTATGCATCTGGCTGCTGATGCGGCTGTTTCGGAAGCTCTGACTAAAAGTGTTCCCGAATCTTCGGGTTCAGCTGCATTTACTATTGGTTAACAGTAATGAGAAAGTGGCCAACCCCTTAAACAACTCAAATGTTTTATTATATAAATTCAATAGGCTATGTGAACAAGTAAAACCCCCACAAATACACATCACATACACTGGGGGGCCACATATGACCACATAGCGGAAAATGTACTAATGAAAATGCTCTGCACATGGCTTAGCAGGAAGAGAAATGGCTTAGCAGGAAAGTGGTGTGGACTAAGCTGCCCCACTGTGTGCCAATCTGTACATAGAGCATAAATTTTTCTTGAGAGATCATCACTAAATTATTTTTTTTCAAATCTGGTCATTTTCAACCACTCTAGAGCCAAGAAGAGAAGTATGGAAGGACATATCTGTTTTCATTGATATTTTATTCTAAAATATTTGTTTATTTACAGTTTTAAAACCAAGAAGAAATAGAAACTTACAATTACATTAAATGGGTGATGTTACATTAGAGGTACTGTATTCCATATGAAATTCTAAAGTTCAGACAACAATCTGGAGTAGGTATCTTGAGAAGGCTGCTTATCAAGGTTGATCACCACACAAAAAATAGCAGCACAAGTCAGGAGGCAGATAGACTGGGTGCAATCCCTCTAGGTTGTAGGTTCAAAGACAATGAATATTAGAGCATAAGAATGAGGCAGCACCCCAAATAATGGTAGTAGACCTGTTTTATTAACTCCAACTGCAGTTGGGATGAATAAAGTGGGTCCACTAACATTTCACCTTATTTGGAGTACTGCCTCATTCATATGCTTTACTACTAACAAGGGAGTTGTAAGTTTAAAGGGAGTCTGTCACCTCATCTTATCCTATATAACTAACAGCAGTGCCCCACAGAAGATTGCAGACACATCCCAGACATACCTGTGTGCACTGTGTGTCTGTATTCCATGTCCAGAAAAAGCACTTTTATTCTGCAGGAAAACAGCTCCCAAGTGCCGGGCTGATATTGAAAAACAGCTTTCTCTCCCGACTCGATTTCTAACAGCTATATCTTCTGATATACTGGATATGCTGTGATTTTGGTATCATTTTAAAGCTTGGAATGCCAGCTTTCAAAGAAGGTCAGAACCATTTTTCTATCTGCTAACAATCCCAAGATATGAGCAGCTAAAGCGGCCCTCCCCTCTTCAGTCTGGTTTGCTTTGAGCACTTGCACCAGCAGAGCCGGGCACTTGGGAGCTGTTTTCTAGCAGAATAAAAGTGCTTTTCCTGGACATGTAATACAGACACACAGTGCACACAGGTATGTATGGGATGTGTCTGCAATCTTCTGTGGGGCAGTGCTGTTAGTTATATAGGTAAAAATGGGGTGACAGACTCCCTTTAAGGGAAAAAAGGTAGAGGTAGGATGAGAGGAGGGAGGGGAGAGATCTGCTGTCCTTCATGTGAGTGTATGACTTAGGGATAACATATATTTATAATAGCAAATGCCAATATTATAGAGTGAAACGACATGTTAATCAGAATATGCTACAATATATAGGCCCATACTCAGAACATTATCAGTTATATAGGTCCTGGTGGGATACATGAGTCGTAGAGTCTAGCTTTGTGTGAGGACCAAGCTAGCCACACCTGTGTAAATAATTGGTGACAGCATGATTCCCAATGCTATATCTCCTCCAATCTTGCTAATTGGTCTATTAAGCTTAACCAAAAAAGGAGGGAATGTTATTTCCAGTTTGTTGAAATTAGTAAATGGGCTGCTGCCAGCATATTGTTTATTAGGTGTGTTAGATTGTTGGCAATATTTGGTGGGAAAAGAGAAAGTAGGCCTAGCTCTTGTTTAAATGGTAGATGGGTGCCACATATCTATTAACTTGAAGACCCTCTGCTAAAAAGGCTTCAGGTGATTACATTCCCACCATATAGGCAGAAAAGGGACCTTAGCCTTCTCAAATCTCCAATTATCAATCAGTGTGTTTTATATCTGTCTCAGTCTCTCAAGAGTGAGGCACTATTTAAAGAGAATTTTATAAAAATTTTCCTGAATCTTAACATAGCGTGAAATACAGATTTGTCCTTCCTTACCTTTCCTCTTGGCTTGAAATCTCACTGTTATCAATGAATAACAACAATGCAGCCCTGTGATCCACCTGCACCACTCTCCCTACCTAATTGCATGATCCTTCCTAAGTGACAGCCCACAACTGGACGACAGTCCCTTCTTAGCTAAGTGCAGGGGCCTAAACCAAAATGGGAAAAGAGTAGTAAGACATAGAGAGGTGAAGACCAGACAGGAAAAACAGGTCCAGATCAGGATCCAAAATCAGATACAAATACAGAGCAAAGTGAAACCAGAAAAAATCGTCAGAGACAAAGTCAGCAGCCAAAAGCAAAGTCACAAACTAGCAGATTCAAAAGAGAAGTCACATCAGAGGCAATGTCAAAGAAACAGGAAAACGTCGGTGATCCAGAGTAGCAAACACACAACTAGATAGTGAGGTTTTGAAAACCAATCACAGGCACATGTTGCCAGAAGCTGCCTGTTTAAATAGTCCACCTCAGGAACCATGTGACCCAGACACAGAGACTGATTGGTCCAGTGTCCTGGCTCCCTGATAAGTCAAGCAGCCCCATTGTCAGCAGGGCTGGTTGCCATAGCAACAGACCATTACCACCATATTGCAGCCTGACTCGCAGCGGGAGCACAGATAGGTAAGTGCATGAAAATCCACTAATGCACCATTAATCTTATCACAAACTGAGAGAAAAGATAAAGAAGGACACATCTGTATGCTTAGCTTTTCATAATATAGATGATGTACATAGAGGTGAGAATTTAACTTGTAACTTTTTGTCCCATCCTCTTATAAAATATGATGTTGATTGGTTGTCGACGGGAAGTAATGTTTGCATATTGTGGGAATTATTTTGGACAGGGTTTTACGGTAGTTTGCATGCATAACTGCTCGAACGAAGAAAGAGTTCTCGGGGTCCAAAATGACAGAAGAAAGGGGTGAATATTCTCGCATGGCTACAGTGTACGGATTCTGTATGTTATGTACTGCAGTGAAAAGCGCTGTAGGCACATTGGATCTTGGGGGGCCTGGTTTGGTAAAAAAAAATATATAAATAAATAAAATATATTACAAAAAATATTATTAGGTTAAATATAGCAGTTTAAAAAATAACAAGTTTGACATTATTTTGTAGCCTTATCATACTTCCAAAATCCAGTTCTTATGAACAAAAAAGGATATGAGGAGACACAGTTTTTGAAATTTAAAAAACTTTTTGGAGGTTATTATACTTACCTGACTATTTTAGGAAAATCTAGTAAAAACAATGATCAAGAGTTAATTTCTATCACTGAATTGTAATAATCTAATGGAGAAGAGTGAGAGTGAAAGGAGTACTTGTTGCTCATTAGTGGTTGCAGAATTAGGTGTGTGAACCGTGGTTCATTATGAAAATATTTCCGAGCTCACTGATATTAGCAATGACTGGTGATTCTACCTCTGTCAACATGCAGTATTTGACAGCTATGTATCAAATAAAGCTTATTAAATAACAGCACACAGTGACTACTTAATTATATCTTCTAACAGCGGCAGTCCTGTTCTTTGTACTTTGTTTTTTTAATGGCACCATTTGATTTAGGGGTTGTTCACACATCAGTTATTTGATCAGTTATTTCTAGAGATGAGCGAACGTGCTCGTAACGAGCACTGTACCGCTCGGCTCCCCTGCGCTTGCATGGCCGCAGGCAGCCGCTTCCGTAAGGGTGAGGAGGACGGAAGCGGCTGCCTGCGCCCATGCGAGCGCAGGGGAGCCGAGCGGTACAGTGCTCGTTACGAGCACGTTCGCTCATCTCTAGTTATTTCCATCAGTTATTGCGAGCCAAAACCAGGAGTGGACACTAAACAGAGATCAGGTGTAATGAAAAGATCTGCATCTGTTTGGTGTTTTTGACCTGCACCTGGTTTTGGCTCACAATAACTGATGGAAATAACTGATCAAATAACTGATATGTGAACAACCCCTTACCATGTCTTTTATTGATATTATGGCGTTCACTGTGCACTAAACCTGACATGACATCCTTATTCTGCAGCTTAATATGATTATGGCAATACCAAATGTATATATATATTTTTTGTTTTACTACTTTAAAAAAAGAAAAACCTTTGAAAAAAATCAAAATTTTCCTTGCATCACCATTTTCTGCAGCCATAACTTTCCAGCGTGGCGATTCCTGTTAAATTTTATTTTTTTATTGTTTATGTATTTTATATGTAAAATTGGGAAAGGGAAAGATTTAAACTTATAATATATTTTTTTAATCTTTTGATCCCTTGTCCCATTCACCATAATAGAAATCTATTATGGTGAATGAAATCCTGCCACATTGACTGCTGAGCTTTGCCTCATGCACAGCTCAACAGGCAGCTTACCATGACAGGCCTGGGAAGCTTAAGCAGGGCCCTGGCTGTTGTGGTAACCAATTGGAGCCCCGCTATTTCACTGCGGGGGCTCCAAAAGGAAGGCAGAGGGAGCCGCATGCCTCTGCCTAACCTCACAGACGCCGCGATTGCTATTGAACGTGGCATCCGAGGTGTTAAATGGCCATCACCGATCCTGGTCATTGCGGTCAGGTGCTTGCTGTATTATACAGCCAGCACCCGCTGTGTATGGAGTGGGCTCAGTGCAGCAGCCTGTTCCATACAAGCCCTCAGCCACTGTGATGTATAGGTACATCACGATGGCTAAAGGGGTTGAGGGCCATGTACACAACCACAAACATTTTTTTATTCTATGCCATAGGTGGCCAACCTGTGGCTCTTGAGCCACATGCGGCTCTTTGCCTCTTCAAGTGTGGCTCTTTTGGTGGAGCCAGGAAGCAGTTAGGCCAGCTCACTCTCCACCCAATGCTCAGATCTCTTTTCCTGATTGAGCATGTTGCTAATCTGCAGCTCCAGCTCACTCTTCACTACATCCTGAAGGACACAGTGTCAGAACTTGGCGTGCGTCTCCACATACTATCACCTGGCATTGTGCGCATCAGGTCACATTGGAAAGCGTGTAGCGGTGCCCAATCAGGGGAGGTAGAAAATTTTTCTAAATTATAGAACTGAGAATTAGGGTCTGATCTAGGCATGGAGGGTCTGATCTGAGCATGGGGGTTCTAATCTGAGTATGGGGGGGGGGCAGATCTGAGCATGAGGGGTCCTGATCTGAGCATAGGGGTCTGATCTGAGCAAGGGGGATCTGATCTGGGCATGGGAGGAGATCTGAGCACTGAGGGTCTGACACTGGGAGTCTGATTTGTGTTGAAGATCATATTTTAGGTCAGATATTTTTTTCATTAGACCTCAGATCAGATGAAAAAAAATTCTTTCTTATTTTTTTTCTCCACTAAAACCTAGGTGCATCTTATAGGGTGAAAAATATGGTGACTCGTGTGCAAAAATATAGCTTGTGGCTCCTGGTAGTCATACGTTTTTTTTTTCCCTGGCTCTTTGTGTCTGTAAGGTTGGCCAACCCTGTTCTATGCTATTGCTTTCTTTCTACCACTCCCATGTAAACTATGAATCTCCATGGTAACAGACAACAAAGTCATTGTAGTCTGATCCTGTAGTCATAGTCCTTTCTGTCCTCTACTACTGGCTAACACACTAAATTGATGTCAGTAGACAAGTGGAAAAAAAGTATGAGACTGCAAGACTGCAAGATTATACTACACTTAATTCATTTGGTGTATGCCACCATGGAAAAGCTTAGTCTGCATAGAGATGTAGAAGCAAAACAATATTTAGGGTATGACCGCATGGCGTGGTCATAATGCGGTCATGATGCAGTTAGGAACCACAGCATCTCATTTTTCAAATAGAAGTCCATGGGAAAATAGGTTTCTGAGACCTGGTACTTTCAAAGTTGTGATGACTGGACCTGATTAACCGCACATAAGACATGTCCTGCTGCTTTCGGCTGCTGACTGTGAGAGATATATAGTTCAGTAGCTGCTTGCGGAATATGTTTTACCACAGGTGTTATTACTTAAAGCTAATCAGAATGCTAAAGAACCAGGAAAATTCACAGTTCCAACAACAGAAGCAGACAAAAAAATGCACCCTAAACACATGGTTATGCATGCGGTAACTGACCGCATACGTTTCCTGACCGCATCATTACTGCATCACGACCACATCACAACTGCATCACAACTGCACCATGTGACCATACCTCAATACATTAAGTAGTTTGTATATTATTCATTTTATATGTATTGCTCCTGCTTGTAATGAGGCAAGAAAAAATAAGAACAGAGGACAACGTTTCTCAAGGGCAATAAAGTCAGGACTTTACACAGGGGAAATGGAAGAAGAGTTGTCCAAGTGTATCATCAAATTACATCAGTCTGAGGTTTAAAAGGCATCATATTAATGAAGAATCAAGTTTAGTTTCAACACTTATTGCAGTTATGGCAACACTGCAGAAAGAAGCTTTTTCTGCTGGATGTTCTCTACATGTAGATGTATTGGGAAAATTAAAGGCTGTGTCTGCTTTTGCAACCATTTTTTAAGGTAACTTGTCACCAAGAAAATGCGCTATTATCTGCCAGCAGCATTTGGTAGAACAGGAGAAGCTGAACAGATTGATATATAGTTTTATGGGACAAAATTCAATACAACTTGTATATTATTGATTTAAATTCCTGCTCATTCTGGGCTCTGAGGTCCAGGAAGCACTCCTATCAGTGACTGACAGATGCCTCTGTATACACAGTCATAGGGGGAAGGCTGTCAATCACTGATAGGGCCTTTTCCTTGACTTCAAAACCCAGAATGAGCAGGAATTTTAACTAATTAAATACAACTTAGGGCATTGCCTGATCCCGAGCGGTGAAGATGCCTGAGTGAGTAGCTCCGCACCAAGCTCCATAGCGGCTCAAATATACTTCAGCGGATCACATTTTATCCTATCCACAAAGGATTGAGGCAATACTGGGAACACCCTGACATCCATATACCATGACCAGAGGAAGACAGAAGGGTAAAAGTCTACCGAAACTTACCGCTTTCTTTTATACAGCTCAGACGTACACACAAGATGGCGTCGATTCCCGCCAAACAGAGAACTCGCCGACCATGTCAACTCAAAGCAACTCGTCTCCTAAACCGAACATAAGTCCTCCACATCAGCGATTTCTAACTATGGCAGATACAACTACTGTATTCAAAACGTGAGTAACCCTTCATCTTCTGCTCACATAATACAAAAAGCCACTCATGAAGCTTCATCTGCCTCTCAAATCCCTCTACAAGAGGTGAAAGCTATGTTTCAGGAATTAAAAACCTCCATACACCTTGATATAAAAGAAGCTATTTCTGCTATACATGTGGACTTAGTAGCAATAGGAGAGCGAACTGCACATTTAGAAGACAAGATGGAGGAATTTGTTGTGGCTCATAACAATCTAATTGACACCAATAACGCCGTGGAGGATGATATAGCGGCTATAAAACTAAAAATAGCTGATTTAGAAGACTGCTCAAGGAGGAATAATATATCAGAAATATTCCTTAATCTATTACAGACGCTCAATTGCATTCTGGCCTTTCTACCTGAGTCTTCAGACAATGACCTTATTATTGACAGGGCACATAGGGTTCCTAAACCTAAATCCCTGCCATCTCAAGTGCCTCGTGATGTCCTAGCAAGGATCCACTTCTATCATGTGAAGGAAGCACTCTTAAAATCAGCCAGTCAAAAAAGGTCTATTCCAGAGCGTTTCCAACAAATATCTCTATTTTCAGATCTATCTCCGGCTACCCTGTCAAGACACAGAGAATTTGCGAACTACACAAAAATCCTACGGCACCACAATATCCCTTACAAATGGGTGTTCCCTGTAAAGTTGATTGTCAGAAGAAATGGCGTTACACATGCTCTCATAACTCCAAGAGATGCAGAAGCAGCCATAAAAAATTGGGCCTTACTTCACCCAGAAGAAGGCGATAATACTTCACAGGACTCTCCACCTGCTCTTCTCACGCAAGAATGGACAAAGATTGGAGCTTCACCTAAATCCTGAGTTTGTTTTCTGTCTTTTTTTAATTATTCCGCCATTCCTATACTCTACTCTCTTCATATCCTGCTTTTTCGTGTACCACTGATCTGCAGGTTCCACTACTGCGAATATGGCTTGGTGTGAGTCTACACCTCAAGATTACATCTCTGTGAACCACAATTCTCGTTTTGTGTTCACCATTGCTCTATATCGAATAATCCCGTTTCCCTCAAAATGATGCTGATGATTCATATAAGTGACTCTAATGTTAGTGTTGAGACTCTGTTGTCTCGCCTGTTTCTGTTCTTCTCATTTTTTGTTTCAGTTTTCATGACAACAGCTGATACCCACATCCGATACTTGAACTGTGACCTCAAGAATACATCATCTACAAGTCTCTAACCCTCTTCTGTGTTTCTGAACTCCACGACTAAGCTATATTGGGATAAGTCAACATGTATCACTCATAATTTCAGGTTTTATTTTAATATATTTGTAAAGGTATTCATTATGTTGAATGGTATGTTTTCTTGTGGACAATATGGGAATTAAAATATTATCATTTAATGTAAAGGGACTTAACAACCCCTTCAAAATATCTTTAACATGGTCTGAAATAAATAAAACAGAAATGCGATATTTTCTGCCTTCAGGAAACCCATCTTAATGAGGTTGATGCTCACCGTATGAAGAACCCTGCTTTCCCTCATATTTATCGTTCACATGCTGTTCACAAGAAAAGAGGAGTTATTGTGGGTTTTAAAAATACTATAGCATTCCAACTACATAAACAGATTATCAATGAGGATGGTAGATATATAGATTTGACATATTCCTTGAACAATGCAATTTACACTATAGCAAACATTTATGCTCCTAATATACACCAATTATGGTTTCTCAAGAAAGTCTTAAAAATAATTTCAGAGGTCAAACAAGGCTCTCTTCTCCTATGTGGAGATTTCAATATACCTCCTGATACTCTAATAGATAAAAACCCCTCTCATGTAGATAGGAATACTTCCAAGTTACAATCCCTTTTCCATACGGAAAGTCTTTTTAATGTTTGGAAGATACTACATGTCAATGAAAAGGATTACACTTTATTTTCTGACCCTCATAAATCATACTCGAGAATAGATCTTTTCATTTCTGATAGATGGCTTTTACAAAGAGTAACAGAAGTATCCATACATGACATAACATGGTCAGACCATGCTCCTATTACTTTAAGTATATGCAAGCAATTTAATTCTCCATATACCTCCCCCTGGCGATTAAACAACTCTCTTTTAACTATTACCTCTCTTCAAGAGATGACTACATCCACATTAAAAGAATATTTCCTTATAAATGATAATAATATGGTATCGGACAGCACTCTTTGGTGGTCATAAAACATTCACGAGAGGTCATTTTCTGAAATTAGCTACTATTAGTGTTGAGCGAACATGTTCGGTGCTCGGGACCACGCGGATATACACAAAAGTCCATTGTTAAATCCTTCTGCAATTTCTTTAGGTTTTTTTTGGTGGCAAAAAAACCCAAAGTGTGCCCTGTCAGTAACGCTAGGTGCACAGCGTATTACAACCGTTCAAAAGTCTATGTAACTGACATCCGTTGTTACATTTAATACCGATAATTTAGGCCGCAGTTCCTCATTTGTGTCTGCAGTTTAATTTGCCCAAGGAGGGAATTAAACTATAGGGATAGGATTTGGGTAGGTAGAAAGATTGTTTCTGTTCCAAAAAGACCAAAGTCCATTGTGAAATACGAGTTTTTTTGTTTTTTTTTGGGTGGCAAAAAAAACCCAAAGTGTGCCCTGTCAGTAACACTAGGTGCACAGCGTATTACAACCATTCAAAAGTCTATGTAGCTGACATCCGTTGTTAGATTTAATACCGATAATTTAGGTCGAAGTTCCTCATTTGCATCTGCAGTTTAATGTGCCCAAGGAGGGAATTAAACTAAAGGGATAGGATTTGGGTAGGTAGAAAGATTGTTTATGTTCCAAAAAGACCAAAGTCCATCGTGAAATACGATTTTATTATTTTTTTTGGGTGGCTAAAAAAAAAAACAAAGTGTGCCCTGTCAGTAACGCTAGGTGCATAGCATATTACAACCATTGAAAAGTCTATGTAGCTGACATCCGTTGTTACATTTAATACCGTTAATTCAGGCCGCAGTTCCTCATTTGCGGCTGCTCTATAACGTTTGCGCATTCAGAATATTGGACATTCGTTTACATTTTTCTGATCATACAGTTAATAAAAATCTGCAGTACTGTAGTTGTGACCAAGTTGCATATATACTATACAATATGCGCAAGGCGAGCACTAAGGGACGGGGAAGTGGGCGTGCTGCTGATGGTGAATGCAGAGGCCATGGCTCTGGGCGCGGTGAAACTGTGCCTGCTGGCAGAGCCCAAGAAATAAAGTCATCCAAAACTCCTAGCTTCATGTCACAGTTTGCAGGGCGGCGCAAGACACAACTCTTGTCGCCACACCAGTGCGAGCAGGTAGACGGTTGGATTTAAGCTGATAATGCTTCCAGTCGGTTCAGCACCACCCCCTCTTCCACAAAGTCCAGTCTCAGTAGCCAAGAGTCTAGACAACCGCATCCTCACCCTGATCCTCCTTCCGCTCACCATGCAGAGTCTGGGCAAAGAACTAATCCCACATTGGGATATTCCGAGGAGCTGTTTTCATCACCGTTCCTTGGCTCGGGCCTCTCGCCAAGGCTGCTTGAAGTGGGACATGAGAAGGTATTGTGCCCTGATTCCCAACTAGAGATGAGCGAATCTATTCGCCGCTTCGTAGATTCGTATCGAATCTTGGGATTTTTCAGCTGCAAAGCGAATCCGAATATTAGGTGATTCGCTTCGCTTTTGTACGCATTCGGTACGTAGTGTGTCCTATAAATTATACGCTATTCTACGTATAATTTAGTTACTCTATACGCTGTTGCGTACGAATTCAATTCAGCGATGCAGACTCCTCTCTGGTAGTTCCGCCCCTTTCTCCAGCGCGGGAGGATGACGAGGCAACTCAGGAAATTAAGTTGCGCATTCGTGCGCCTCATCCCTTTTTCCCCCTTTTCAGGTTATTTGGGGAGCCCCTTGAAAGAGGATTTTTTAAGGAACCTTTGCTGCTTTTTTTTTACCCATTTGGATTACAATTTTACCTATGTGGATTACAAATTGCGACTGAGTTTGGGACTCTGCTCCAGTTCTATGACAAGCGTCAGAAGAAAAGAGATTTAAACGTGTCCGTGAGCATACTAGGTAGGTGATATTTAAAATTTTTATATTATACCTATAATAATGTATTTGCACTTTACCATATATATGTCTCGAATATTCGTTCCGCCTCTGAGGAGTGCACGCCGCGGCCTCTCCTCGTACGTGCCTGCGTATTACATAATCGCTTAGACAATAGTACGCTGAGATTCGTAAGCTATTTGTACGCTAATGCGTACGTCTTCGAAGAAGTTGCGTACATTTTGTAAATGAACGTTCGTTATTAGTGAGCGAATGTTCGCTAATAGCACATAATAACGTATATTTTGTACGCAAATACAACGAATCTATGAATGAATCTATGAATTTTAGGAAAAGTTCGGCGAATGTTCGGCGAATAATTTTTTTAATGATTTGCTCATCTCTATTCCCAACCTATTGAGCAAACACAGTCTGAAGACGATGACGGTGGGGAACGACAAGTATTTTCTCCCGAGGTGGATAGTGATGATGAGACACAGTTGCCAATAAGTCAAGGGCAATTAGTGTCTCAAGAGGTTGTGGATGAGGATGAGACGCAGTTAAGCCAGGTTCTTGTTAGTTCACCATGTCAGGAGGAGGACCAGAGTGAGGATGTGGAAGAGGAGGTGGTGGATGATGAAATAGCTGACCCAACCTGGGAAGGTGGCAAGCTGAGTGAGGACAGCAGTACAGAGGGGGAGGGATCCACAGCAGCGCAACAGGCTGGAAGAGGCAGTGGGGTGGCAAAAGGGAGAAGGCAAGCCACGACAACCAGGCCCGCAACTGTTCCCTGGAGCAGCCCCTTGCGGCAAGCTCCCTTGCCAAGGGTTAGGTGTTCCGCAGTCTGGCGGATTTTTGAGGAAAGTGCTGACGATAAACATATTGTAATTTGTAACCTGTGCCATACCAAGATGAGCAGGGGTGTAAACACCAGCAACCTGACCACCACCAGCATGATCCGCCACATGTCAGCAAAGCACCCTAAATGGTGGGCCGAATGCCTGGGTCCACGATCTGTGTCTGCAGGTCACGCCACTGCCTCCTCTTCCCCTCTGTTACCTGCTGTTCAAGATGCAGGCCCAGATGCCTCCCGCCCTGCACCTGAACCTTCACAGGAACCATCAGCCAGCACATCCACTTCAATGTCCCAGTGCAGCGTTCAAATGTCTTAACCCCAGGCATTTGAACGCAAGCGCAAATACCCTGCCGCCTGCTCACAGGCCATAGCTGTAAACGCGCAACTTTCTAAATTGCTGACCTTGGAAATGTTGCCATTTAGGCTGGTGGACACCGAGGCTTTTCGCAGCCTGATGGCGGCAGCTATCCCTCGTTATGCAGTCCCCAGCCGCCACTATTTTTCCCGGTGTGCCGTCCCCGCCTTACATCAGCATGTGTCCAGAAACATAACCCGTGCCCTGGTCATTTCTTCTTCGGTCTGCTCTTCAGCAGAATGTCACATCAAAATATCATTTTTTCGACGGTCAGCTTGGCATTAGCGCGTCACACTTAAAAAATTTTTGACGCTCTGCTCTTCAGCAGAATGTCACATCAAAATATCATTTTTTCGACGGTCAGCTCGGCATTAACGTGTCAAACTTAAATTTTTTGGACGGTCAGCTTAGCATCAGCACATCACCCTTAAATTTGGGACAGTTTGATAAAGTGCGGTGGCAGCAGCATGTGTCCCTTAATTTTTTTTTGTCGGTCAGCTCGGCAGCAGAGTGTCACCCTTAAATTTTTGGACGGTCTGCTTGGCAGCAGCGTGTCAACCTTAAATTTGGGACAGTTTGATAAAGTGCGGTAGCAGCAGCATGGAGTCCTATTCCATTATCCATAGCTGAAGTGTTCAGGCGACCCAGCCTGCTTTGAACACTCCAATTTTTTAAAAGGTAACGCTTTGGGCCCCCAGGGCACTCAGTCAAGAGCATCGGGGAGTGTAAGAAAGACTCCTGTTCGTCACAATTGAAATGCAATAACGTATTTATTTTAAATAATCCAGATAGGGCACACTCTCTGAACGTTTTCGGCCACAAGGCCTTCCTCGGAGAAACTGGAATATACATATAATTACATTAGTCATACATAGTACAAAAGAGTATAAAGATGTGGTATAGCAATCACAAATATGCAGAGAGCATCATTAACAAGATTTCAAGTTTTGTCTACACGAAACATCATAACGTGCAGATAAGTATAGAGGCAGTCTGGGGATATCAGACTCTATATCAGAAGAACATATAGTAAGTATATGGTCAAGTGTACAATTGTATCCCAAAAAGTCCTACAAATAAGTTTTACAAACAAGTTTTAGGCTGGCAATATTCAATAGGTAGTATTTGTCATAGTATAAGGACGGAGTTCCAGGAGGTCAATTCCGATTCCAATACAATATGAACAGCTGAAAAAGATATATATACATACATATTCAGTTGATAAGTAGATGATCATCAGTACAGTAAAGGACCCATTGATGAGTAACATATAATAGTATAAGTAGAGAAAGTATGAAGATATATTCCTATATTGGGCACTTACCCGGATGAGCCGCTGGACTGTAATGTAATGAGGCTATTTGCCAAACATGCAAGCGCTGTGTGTATGGGGCCTCTGCCCGAGTTGTATGGCGCTGGGGTCTGTGGTTAGGACGGCGTCTGATAAACGCCATCACCGGAAGGAGTACCCGGAAGGGGTGTGTTACAAATCCACCATAGGTGGAATGCCGGAAAAGTAAAGATGGCGTCCCGGCGCCTGGGTTTGTACTGCGCATGTCCGCCAGTAGTGAGACAGCCGGTCACGTGAGCTGGGAGGTGTCACGTGATCGGGATATGTGAAATATGATCTAAGAAGATGTATCAGTAAAACCTGGATTTAAAATGATCAGAAAATAGGAGGGAGGGGAAGGAGTAGAGATGGAGGGAGGGAGAAAGGGGGAAAGATAGGGTTAATAGAAAAGGAATACGGAATGGTGTAAAGAGGAAGGGGAGAGGTGGAAGGTGAGAGCAGGGGAACAGGAAAAGTGAGAGAAACGCAGAAAAAAGGGGGGGGGAAAGGGGGAGGGGGGAGAGTGAAATGAACGGGAAAAGAAGAGAGAGGAAAGAGGAAGATGAAAGAAAAGAAAAGTACAGAAGGAGGGAGGGGGGGTTGTGTGGGGTGTGAAGGGGGGGAAGGATGGGAGGGAAAGGAAAAAAGGGGGGGGGAAGGGGGGGGAAAGGGGAATGGGGGGAGGGAAGAAGGGGCAGTTTATGTGCATTAGTAACCAACTATAGAGGGAATGTTACCAATCAGTGGAGCGGCTTCATCCAGGATTCTAAGTCATAATCTTGTCTGGAAATAGAGAAATATTATGTTAGTATACACGTAAAAATGTTGTGATCATCATAGAAAACTAGACAATTCATATTCGCGATTTAATCCCTTTGGTTCCAGCGTCTGGAGTCGATGGATCCAAAAGGCTTCTCGATTTTTCAAAATACATGCTAGATTTCCACCTCTTCTTGGGAGTTCAATTTGTTCAAGGACTTGAAAATGAAGTTGTGATATGTTGTGTTGCTTGCTAATGAAGTGAGCAGGAATAGGGAATAAGACATTTTTACAGCGGATGGTGGATTTGTGTTTGCATATACGATCGCGGATTGTTTGGGTCGTTTCACCTACGTAGGCCATGCCGCAGGGGCACTTGATCATGTAGACAACGTTGGCGCTGTCACATGTGTAGAAACCTCGTATAGGAAAGGCTTTTCCTGATAAGGGATGATAGACTCTGTCACCCTTTAATACGTGTGAACATTGTGCACATCTGAGACACGGGAAGGTGCCACTACGTTTAGGTTGCAGAAAAGTTTGTCTGGGAATCTTTATGGTGGAACCTATGTCTGCTCTGACCAGTGTGTCTTTCAAGTTGTTTGGACGTTTTGTACATGGCATGAACGGTACAGAGAATTCGTTAATATGTGGGTAAGATTTATGTAATATGGCCCAATGCCTACGTATGATGTGATGAACCTTTGCCGAGAATGGGTGGTATGTGTGAACAAATGGGATTCTGTTGGTTGATTGATTCCTACTCCTTGGTTTTTTTATAAGACAATCCCTGATGGCCTTGTCAGGGTAACCCCTGTCTAGGAACTTTTGACTCATTTCTTGAATGCGTTTTTGTTTAATATCAATAGAGTCAACTATGCGATCAATGCGAGTAAATTGTGATCTGGGAAGGGAGGTCTTGGTACTTTTGGGGTGGAAGCTGGTAAAATGAAGTAGACTGTTACGATCAGTATTTTTGGAATAAAGGTCAGTATGTAAGTAACCTTCTTGGTCCTTGGTGATGGTGGTATCTAGAAAGTTGATGGATGTGTGATCATAATGTAAAGTGAATTGCAACTCTGGCCAAACTGAATTTATAGAGGATGTGAAAGTCAATAATGTTTCTGGGCTTCCTGTCCAGATACAAAATACGTCGTCTATATAACGTTTCCAGACCATGGCGTTGGCCTGAAACGTCAGATTGTTGTATATATGGTCCTCTTCAAAAGTTGCCATGTATGCGTTAGCATATGGGGGCGCTACGTGCGCCCCCATAGCAGTACCACGTTTCTGGATGTAATAAGCATCTTGAAACATAAAGTAGTTTCGAGTCAGTACTAGATTTAATAGATCTTGGCATAATTTGATTACGTGTGGACAGGTGTTGGCATTTTGGAGTATCCTAGTTACGGCAGTTATCCCTTTGTTGTGAGTGATTGAGGTATATAGGCTTACCACGTCAAGTGTCACGAGGATAGAGTCGGGTGGAACTTTTGAAATACCTTTAATTATCTGGAGAAAAGTGGAAGTATCAAGGAGAAAAGAAGTGGTAGATTTGATCAAGGGGGTAAGTATTTTCTCTAGGAAAATAGACATCGGTGAGAGTATGGAATCCGTTGAGGCTACGATGGGACGACCGGGAGGTTTTTTAAGACGTTTGTGTATTTTGGGTAGCGTATATAGTACTGGGGTTATCGGATTTATCTTAGTAAGGTATTCAACAGTGTCTGAATCTATGGTACCCTGCAGTAAGTGGAGGGAGAGGACTTCCCGTATGGCCTGGCTGATGGAGGGAGTAGGATCATTAGCTACGAGTTCGTAAACCTCCCTATCGTCTAGCTGATTTTTAATCTCCTCTAGGTAGTCACTTTTATTCATTAACACAATGGCTCCACCCTTGTCAGCGGGTTTAATAATAAGTTCCTTATTATTTTTTAAAGATTTCATGGCCATACGTTCCTCGCCTGATAAATTAGAGGAACAGGTGAATTTACCTCTCTCAATGTCCTTACATAGGGTTTCGTAATCCCGGTTGACCAATGTAATAAAGGTTTCCAACGGGTGTGATCTTTTAGGTGGAGAAAAAATACTTTTCTTTTTAAGTCCCAGTTTTTGCTAGAAATGAGTGGCCCTTCGGTGGTACTCATTCCTGTCGCTTTGGACTGTAATTGTGGTTCTTCACCAAAATGGACTCGCAGTCTCAGATTCCTGAAGAACCTCTGTAAGTCAAGTTCCATCCTAAACGTATCGAATTTATATGAGGGGCAAAATGATAGGCCTTTTTGCAAGACCATCATTTCTGCCGGTCCCAGAGTCTTATCAGAGATGTTTACTATAAGTGAGGAATCAGGAATTTTTGGTGGTCCTACCTGTGATCGCGTAGTCCTTGAGTCCCTTTAGCCTCCTGCTTCTCCCATGGGTCTGTCTCTTGTCATCCTCATTCTTCCACGTCTTTGCCGGAAGGGTGGTTCGTTTTGCCTTTGGCGGAAATTAGATCTTTCTCTGCTGGAGTAGGGTGATTCAGAGGATGAGGAGTAGTCCCCTTGTTGACCTTGTTGTCTGTGGAATTCTCCTTGCCATTTATAGACACGGTTAGACCTGTAGTCTTCTGCGTCTCTTTGAAATTTACGTCTTTTTTGGAGTTCCACCTCCCGTCGATGGTTGATGAGGTTTGTGCTGATTTTTTCTTTCATAGCAGTGAAGTCGGTGGTGGAGATAGTTGATTGAAGTTGTTGTTCAATTGCCTCTATTTGTTCTTTTATTTTTATCATGTTTTGTTGTAGGACCGAGATGGTGAGGGTCATCAAATCGATGGAACATCGATTGAGAATTTTCTCAAATTGTGCACAGTAGTCAGGATCATCCCTGAAGAGGGTTGGACGTGTCGTCATTCTTAAACCCCTCGGGATCCGTTGTTCTCTGACATATTCTGCCAAAGTTGCAATGTGTAATTCATAATTAATCAATCGGCGAGATTCGCGTTCCAGGTCTCTGTTTCTGATTTCAGAGGTGGGGACCTGTAGGAATTCGCGAGAGGCCGTCACTTGCGATAGGATGCGTTCTCGCTCTTTATCATCATAAGAGAAAGTTGACATCTTAGATCTGTGCTTTTCCAAAAGGGAATGGATGTAGAAACAGGTTGGAGAGCACTGATGGTATAACGTGTGGATCAGGAGATGGTTCCCAGGCCCATAGACAGTGTAAGAAAGACTCCTGTTCGTCACAATTGAAATGCAATAACGTATTTATTTTAAATAATCCAGATAGGGCACACTCTCTGAACGTTTTCGGCCACAAGGCCTTCCTCAGAGAAACTGGAATATACATATAATTACATTAGTCATACATAGTACAAAAGAGTATAAAGATGTGGTATAGCAATCACAAATATGCAGAGAGCATCATTAACAAGATTTCAAGTTTTGTCTACACGAAACATCATAAGTATAGAGGCAGTCTGGGGATATCAGACTCTATATCAGAAGAACATATAGTA